>LXKZ01000111.1:0-167373 GCA_001856765.1 Endoconidiophora polonica | reverse complement strand
GGAGAGCCTTAGCAGAAGGCTTAAAAGTCTGTCCAGTAACCAACCTGGCGTCGTTTGATTGCGTAGCAATGTAGGTAGACGTTAAATATACACACATGTTAGATAGAGTGACACAGACAAGTCGTTTTAATTATATATAATTACAATCACGGATGGGTCGTAATACTCTTTGCGAGTTAGGTATACTCAAGATATATGAAATAGAATGAAGCTTTGTATGTCAAAAGCTTTTTAGCTAGCTTGCGAATGACTATAATATATGTCTAGGTAGGTAGTCTTGGAGATACATGCTATTGGCGAGTAACTTAAACTTAAAATATTATTATTGGCATTATATCTCTGAGTTAGACTTCTATTCGAATCAAATTTCAAAGTCTTTTCCTACTCATCGGGCTATAGTAGACTGGATTCTCGCCGGAAGATATGGACGTGGGGACTTTGCAGCATAAGACGTCCGCTTCAAGCTTCTAAACAAGGAACTACCTACAGCACCAAACCATAAAATTCAACTATACTTGTTCGAGCAATTAATGAAATCTACTATTGAGGCTCACCAAGAAACTACTGTTAGCGAACAGTTTGTGCTAACACCAGATGAGGTGAACTCATGACAAAAGCAGAAAAAAGAAGACAGGCACTAGATTCGTGGCGTTATCTGATGGTAGCTGCGTTGAGTGCGGTAAACAAAACATATACATTAATATATGCATATATATCAGTCTTCATGTGCTTGAACCATCGTCACAACCTCAGCAGAACTTCGGACGGTCACTATATAGGCGCCTTTCGTGGCTATGGGAGTTAGATGAAGTTCGTTATACAGGTTGTTACACGGGTAGTTGAGTTTGTTTAGAGAGATAGCCGAGTAAACTCCGGGGTGTGGATTTGTTTTGTACTTTTTCTATTGACCAATAATATCATTCAGACACTAGAACTACGAAAATACTTTACATGTTGTTGATGATGATTATATATATATTGTTCTGCCTTTGTGCTTTCACAAATTGTTAGATGGAGACTAAATGCTAATTGTCTGCTAGTACTCATGCAGGAGGTAAAACGTATTCAACCCTGATGATTTTCTTTCACCCAAAAAGTGTGTCACAACTATGAGCTCGATGAATGGTTATATATAGAATGAAAATAAAAGGAAAGATAGAAAGAAGACACCCATTGAAGAATGCAAATGGGATATGTTAGCTACTTGGTATAGCTTTCTTTACGCTCGTAAACATCACTGAAGTTGCTCGAAATCAGAACCATCTGTACGTAAGCTAGGTTCCTTCATGGCCCTCGTTTTGGATGCGGCTCAAAAGAAAAGAGCTCTATCAAAATAAATCACCATCAGTTTTCCGGACTGGATATTGAATAGAGCATTCTTCTTGTGTGCTATATGTCCATGGCTAACACCACATGCCTTGAAAAGACCGAAAATATGATCGTAGCCTAGCTTCAGACTGTTGGCAGGCTCACCACTACATGCCAGTGAAAGGACATGTTTGTAAACGCGGAACTTCAAGAAGACGCTTTACTGGAGATCAATGTATCCAAGGCAAACAGGGACTAAGTAGCCCTGTAGACGTTCAAGTTTTGCATAGGCAAAGATCTCTTTCTGAAGCAAGTTGAAATTTTGAGTCTCAGTGGCCTTACCTACTAATGTATAGCCAAATGGTTGAGCAGTAAGCTTGAGCAGAGAACCTATAGAGCCATGTTTATTCACCGCTTCACAGTCATTGTCAAGATTAGTGTCCATCTGTATCTTGATGGTATCTAGGAGCTGAAAAAGGCTGATGGGATGTCGGTCGTTGGTTTCGTTAGCACTTGCTTGTTGATGAAGTAGGTAACTTGGACACGTTTCATCAAGCACCTCAAAGTTTACTAACCCCTAAAGATACTTTTGAGTGCAGTATTCGGTAAGAGGAGGCTTAGCGAAATCTTTCTCAAGACGACCGCTAGCACTACTTGCTTCGGGGTCGTTCGGATGTGACTCGGAGCCTAAATTTAATGCAGAATCAAGTTCTGACACTGCTGAATTTCTTTTCGACTGATCTTCGTAACAGTTTGGAGAAACACAAAGCAGTGATTTATTATGCTTTTTCCTGCAATGTTTTCTTTGTTTGCATGATAGCCAAATGCATGAGCGTCAAGACATAAGCAATTGGTGTATGCTTGATATCGCCAAGATGTGCCTGTATCATCTCATTCTCCTAAGGACCGCTCTCGGCGCGAATAAATGCTGTGTCTCTGATATTTTCTCGAGGAATATAAAAGTAGTAATAAACAATACTTGAATCAACCTCGTCTATCCTGAGAAATTTAACGATTCGCCAGTAGTAATATACCCATGCTAAAGTCCAATGCCGTTCATATAATGGAAAACAAACGTCAAGGCATGGGCAATTCGTTGACGAACAAGCTGTGATTCGAGATTTGAGGTGACATTGCTCCCATCCGTAAGTTGTTAAGCATGGTAAAATATAGATGGATCTAAACCACGTAACAATAGAAGAGCAGCCCGTAGATGATTAGGCGGCAGCTTATGAGCTGACTCATTCCCAACAACAGACAAGCTCCGAGACAGATTACGAGGCACATCCGGCAGTATGGATAACAGAACGGACATATGCATCTCACTGAGGTAGTCTTTAGCTTTAGAATCCCTATCAAAGGCTTTCTTCATCTAGTCATTTAAGCGATTCATACCACAAGTTTGACTCTCGAACGTAGTGATATATTTTCCTAGTTTTAACTAGTTTTCTCACGATCTTCAAGTAGGCATTAATAGCTATGCTCGCGGGTTTCTCGACAGTGGGTCTTGAAAAAGAAAAGGCATCAATCTCACAACCTAAGAGTATCTCCTGCTTGTTACATGAGATCTGACAAAACGAAGGGAAGCACTCTTTCGTGTCAAGGAAAGAAGAGAGATGAGAGAAGGTTTCCTCATGAAGTGACGGAAAGGTAGACCAAGATTTCAGAATACGAGGATACAAACAATGAAGGATCGAGGTCGGTGCGTCTGTTATACCGGGGGCGCTGTTGGTATCTACTGCCAATGATTGGAAAGTAAAAGCGTAATAGTGGCAAAGGAAAACCAAGAAAGTGGTTTTATTATACTCTATTCTAAAACGCTGCCATTTTACTCTCAGTGTCTCATATTGTGCTTTCTTTTACTATACGTAGTAGTTAGCTTAGTCAACAATTTTATTCAACTTACTAGAAAGGCTACGACGGACTAACCTCGAACGCTTCATCCTTTGAAGGAAACTCTTGTAAATCGTTGCTCATTTTGACGCGGACACTAGGTCTAACAGACAAGAAAAGGTAATACAGATATCGAGAAATATCAAGAAAGTGGTAAGTTTAGATGGAAGAGCAGCTCAGGCGGCTACTGTGAAGTTTAGGCAATGACCCAGTTTCTGTTGACTGTTCACGTAACCCTTGTCGGTGATACAAATCAGAAGGGTTAATCTATTCTGCTACCAGTAGTTGATGGGTGGATGAATTTCCAATCGCTTTGAGCAATATATAGTACTTTGTTGTACCTTTAAATTGTATCAATGTTTCATATGGTTCGTAGTAGTGTTGCTGTTTTTCTGTAATCATAATAGCATTTTGTCAAACTGCCTTTAGTTACTAGTTTTACCTTTAAGCGTCTAGCTTCACTTTCTCTTACTAAGTCAGTTAGGGTTAGTATCTTACACTGTTTTGTTAATACCCTCCATGTTACTGATAAATATTTCTATCAATAGCATGCTACGATTTTTTTTGATATTTTCTCGCTGGAAGTTGCACGTGATTATCATCTATCAACGATGGTAATGATACTCACAGAAAACAGTTCATTCATTTCTACACAATATTTAGTTAGTATATCTTCACAAAATGGAGTTTCTCATAATAATGGCTGTTATCGATAGGGTTTGCTGTCAACAAACAATGCGCATACCACTACTAGTAGTTCTATCATGGTTTTTGTTCCTGAATTGAAAGAATAATAGATATAGAAAGCTTCAGAGAATAAAATTGGAAAATATATATTACTACACAATCCACCCCGTTATAACAAGCCTCCCTAGGCTTAAAGTTTGCACGATATGTCTGCGTTCATATTTCCAAGCACTTAACTCAGGATAGGAAACGGGTTATATCTGAGTTGGCAGAACACGATTTGGTCGGACAGCCCCTAGCTACGTACATATGATTGTCTGACAACCGTCGAGCAAATCACAGCACAGCTGCGTCGCATAGTACTATTTGATCTGTTGCTATGGGATAATTTAGCGCAGAATCATCTGACAAGCATACAGTACGGATTATATGAGAAGTACAAACAAGCTACCTACTTTGATTGTTGGCACACATACTATCCGTCAAGTTTCTATGTATGTACATGTAATCGTGTCTAACTACTGTGCTTCTGCTTTGGGAAATTTCCGACATACCCCTCTGTTCGTGTCGGGTCAATTTACGCGTGAGTTCGAGAGATTTAAATACAAACAAGATTATACTTGAATTTCATTATGTTTGTGGCAGAGCTAAAAACTGGATAAGAAAGGAAAATTGTCCAAGCGGGGGGGGGGGGAGTATGGTTTGTTATAGTAAACGTTAGTAGACTAGAGTAAGATAATATATTACTGAGCGTATGCAGATGATTGGTATCTCTTGTCTCTTTTTCTGTTCCTATGTTTCTTTCCTATAGCTCTAGTACATACTACTTTTTTCGTCCTGGCGAGACGGGAGTAGTGATGCTTACAAAAGTTGCAACTATATATGATATGCACAAAATGAACTAGGGATGAAGCTGATCAAGATGATCATCTACAATTTTGCTTCGGTATAAGCCGATCAGTCGAGTGAGCGAATGGGGATGATAGCTATTTCATTTATCTTCGCGAAACTTGATGATATGCCGAGTGGTGTATGATGTGACGTGATATATATACGAGGTTAAAGCTAGAAATAAACATCGCTTGCATTATATTGTTTAGCTTAGCGAGCCACATTGTGTGGTCAATAAGAATGAATCACACCCTGAAACTTATGCCAGAAAGGACAGTAGTGAATGTTGTAGAGTCAAGTCAAAAACATGTTTCGACTGGGTTTAACTATGTAGTCGACTGACTGTTTATTATTCCTGCATGGGTGCGAACGTTGATTTGGAGAACTACGTTAAGCCTTGCATCGTGAATGTAGCTGCTGCGTAGTGGACATCTTTTTGACTGATCAAAGCATGCTTTCTAGCTATATGCAACTTAACTTCAGCTCTTGAAGTTTTGGTTTGGTTTGCTTGTATAATCATCAGAGACATAATTCAACGAAAGTTACTGGACCTTTTTTAGTGCTGCTTGCAAGAGTACTAGTGTTAATATTTGTAACATGAAAGCCATGGAGTTGATAATTGATTAAAAGAGGCCTGTACCTATTTGTACGACTAGTGAAACGGTAGAGGGATTATTCATAAGTTCACTTGATAGTGTTATGCCCAGCGTGTACCGCATAGAAGCTTAGTAGTGTACAAATCCCGAATGAAATGTCACTTAGCCGCTACCCAAATGGCGGGAGAAAATTATACTCTTGAGTAGTGTAATCCAGCAAGAAAGGTATCGTGCCCATATGCGGAAGTGCGCCACGGGACACTTGCTGACTCTAGACAAGCTATCTCAAACGAAAGCAATATACAGTGCCTGGACAATAGCTGGTACACGTACTCAGGATATATAGCATCGCCTGCATAGAGCAAATTATATACAGGCGCCCTCTAGCTTAGTTGAAAACAGAAGACTGCTTGTCTATGCGCCTAAGATAAGTAATTGATGGACTTATGCCTTATATGTAAGCATTAGGTCAAATGTAGTTATTATTCGTAATGAGAGGTGTTGTCGTCTATTTCTGACCCCAGAGCCTATGCCCAAATAAGATTAGATTGGCATTGTTGGGTGATGATAGAAGGCATCAGCTCCTGTAGTAGGAGCAGGCATCCCTTTTTTTCTTTTTCGATCTGGATGGACAGTTGCTGGGAGAGGGCGCAAGGTTAATACGAACATTTATGTCCAAGTACAGTTTGTGGCCTCGGTATTTCTATTCCACGATGTATCTTTGTTACTGGAATGTCTCTCTTCTAGCCATGCTTTCATTTTTCTTAAACTTGCACTGAGTCAACAGCATACTGCAGCATTCAACTTTTAAAAGGGCCTTTAGGTGACGCACAAGAATCTAGACATGGGGTAGAGATATAAAGAAATGCATATGTAGGTTCCCAATGACTTTCTCTGTTGAGACTTTTATATGGCAGAGGTTGCTGCCTTATGCTAAAGTAATACTAGGCTCCATAAAATAGTAGACTACATGGGAGTATGCTGGCTAGCATATTTTTTTATATAGCATAATCAAAGCAAAAGCTGAAGGGATCTGGAGGCGGTATCAGCTAAATAGCCTAGCATGGTTAGAGTGCCTAGTTCTCAAAATATAGGAGTACATATATCATGTGTTCAAGTATGATCATTTACATAATACAATTGGTTAGTTATTATAGGTAATAACTATATACACAGGTATCTTCATAGTTCTAAAAACTTCAAAGAATATTATCAATGAAAAAATCATATACAACTGGAGCTTTAGATACCAAGTCACATAGGCACTACTAGGCAGCTAAGTGTCTTGGGAAAACATCTTGAAAATCGACCTTGGATGAATAAGAAAAAGAAAAAGAAGCAGAAGAGGATAGAATTACATTGTCCGCGATGCTGTGCTTTGCCGAATATAACAATAGTATAGCTAATATTACATGTATTTCGGCATCACACTTTATACAAGCGGTCGGACAAAGATATGCAATACATGGGTCTATTGCCAAATAATTATTTATATAGCTGATCCAAAGGCTGTGTTAGGCCAGTAGTGCAAAAAAATAAAAAAACAAAAAGGAAAATAGACCATTGAGTCAAAGACAGCACTAATGGAGAGTTATCGCAGACTTTTGATGACTGTCTAATCATAATATAATCGCCGCAGAATAAACATCTTTCACCTGCCAATATAATAGCCAGAGCCAGAAACAGAAATCGCTGCCATAATAGTGGTAAACACAGCATATAATAGTGGTCGATAATTTAATTTGTGAAGGCATCGTCTGAAACCGGACAGCTCGGCGGCTACCTTATGAATAGAAGTTGCGAGAGAAAAAGAAACAAACATAAATATCTTTAAATAGAACAATTAAAGGACTATGATGTCCTATATCACAGTTCAAGTAAAACTATCAGGTCTTTTGTGTTTGAAAGACTTGTATGTAAATTTTACACCGCCTGTATGTGTATACTAACATGCCCTTTAGAAGTACGGTGTAAGAAAAGGCTACGACAGCCCAGACATTGTCTAGTTATAGATCTGCTGTTATAGATCTGTATACAGACAAAAATCTCATGGTGTTAGCCTGACAGCAACAACGATGCTGCCTCCAGCCCCCCACCCCCCCTCCATAACTTGAATACTAGCTTTTAATATTAGCGAATGCTGTGTTACTCTAGCAGGATGAAAGTGATACTCAATGGCTATCTTACTTTTACCTCTAGCTTAGTTTTGCTTTTTATTATGTAACTCTGTATATTTGTTGTCTCCTCAAAAAATCCCACTAAAATCTACGAGGACGGAACTCTAGTTCCCTGGTTGCCAGTAGTACAGTCTAGCTTTGTAGAAATATCAGTAGATAGCTCCAGAAAATATAAGAAGGAAAGAGGAAGTAGAAAACCAAAGGAAGACGAGGTAGGGAGAAGGGAAGAGGGGCTGAATATGGCAGATCAGCAGCCGTTCCTCCGATTTATTTTAGCACATCTTCTTCTGTTCTGAAGCGAATATACTCTCAGTTAGTTTGTGCTTATTCGGGAGGGTTTCCGTCTTTTTCATGAAGGCAATCCTTGTATAATGATGCTTACCTAGATGCAATATGCAATGCACGCAACCTTTAACCTAACTGTAACAAGGCACTAGTTAATGATTTACTAGATTAGTAAACTCCACAATCCACGCCTTGTTTCGATGTGGAAGCTGCTGTACTTTTGCACATTAGCCTTTTTGACCTCCTCTCATATCATCATGAACACAAATAATGAATAAAAGACAACATGCAAAAAGCAACAAAAGAAGAGATGACGTAAAAGTAAACGATAACGTTCAAGCGGCCTTAGGCCAACGAAGCAAGGATACGTACTATTTATATATTTCATGTAGATAGCGGTATTACTTTTAAAGCTGCTAGAACTTGAGAAAAAAGCCATGTTTCCATGAACTTAAACTCTCCTTTTACGGGGGCTAGCTAAGAAAGTCAATAGTACAGCTAGTCACTTTGTATTATTGTTGACGCTCTCATTATTCGTTTGACTATTAGCTTAACCAGCCGCAGTTCCAGTTCATTTGTGTGATTATAGTTCAGCTCTGATTTCATCACATGCAGGAATCTCGCCAGGAAGACGCCACCATTTACTCTTCTACCTTTCTTTTATCTTGAGCGATAATCATTCCTCTTATTCAATATCATTAATGTACGTATATCAACTGTAGAAAGTGGTCTATAAAATCACATAGTGGTCAATAATGTGCTGGCAAGGGATCACATACCGCGCCTCCCTTCGTTTCTTTTTTTGCTGTTATCTGTGACATTCTTCCCTTTTATATAGTACCGCCCGCAAATGGTCCCAGCTTCCCTCGGTCTTCCTTGCTAATTGGCCTTGCACAGCTGTCATACGATTGACCGTGGATTGGCTCAGCCAAACAAAAGCCGTACTGCGTCCCGACAGTCTGGAACCCATTCCACACCTGGTTACATGTCTCACTCTTCTGCTGCTGATCTTGCGAATCCCGCTTGGTCTATATATGTGTGTCCGTGCTGAAAGGAGAAAACCGGAAACAATCTGGCTTTCAAGAAGGGCATTCCTGTTATAGCGTCCACACCCATTCCCCTCCCTGTATTGAAAACTAAAAAGACAAGGCGGCTTGGCTAGACTTGGTTGTTCGCCTAATCATCATCACTTAGTTCGGTTGATCATGCTGACTAGAAGCCAGCCTATAAAAGATATAAATTGAGAGAGAAACAAAAGCATGCATCATTCCTTATATCTATGTAGTATGAGGGAATTGTATATAATTCATCGAAGCGGCAGTATGTAACTAAATGGACATCATGTGGAGATCATATTCTCTTTCCAAGAAATTGTGTTGTTATCTTGGTACCTGATATCACAGCACGTCAAGTAGCCTTTTTCGGTTCATCACAGTTCAAAGCTAATAATACTAGAATTGGCGAGGTAATATCACATGCAACCATCCACGACGATACAGCGAGTGAAGCGCAATGTTGGTAAAATTAGTACAGTATATGTCAGCCATCCGTCATGTTCGTTTTCTACAAAGTTGAAGTACTACAAATTGTAGTTAAGGTAGGCTAGATTCAATACATATTAAAGCCGATGAAATGTTCAAATTACATGTCACTATGAGAGGGACCAATCCCAAGGGCAGTGAAATGATATAAGACTTCAGCATGATATAGAGTGGGGAATATGATGTTCCTTTTCTTGATTCTTAGTAATGGAAGAATCCGGAACTATGTAGTGTCCGTAGCATTCTAGTCTTACCAGCTATGTAGTTATATTACGAACATGAACCAAGATATATGAACACCCAATCCTAAACTATAATTATGCAAAATTCTTAAGAGTACGCTTCTGTCTAGGCTACTGTCGGGGTTGATAGAAGATAGTATTGCAATGTATAAGCCTCGACGTATGGTAGGATGGAAATTCGACCGAAAGACAACTGCTTATGATGCAGGCACATGGAGCGGCTAATGGAAGATATATACTTTCTTTTGGTAAACTACGACTTGCCTGTATCTAACACGCTTGATTATGCCTTGGGCTCGATAAACTAGTGGAAGGCCGATGATATGGAGTATTACTTAATGACAGTTGTTTTGCAATTTGTAGTATATTCCTGTGGAATTGCACACCATCTACAAGTAAAAATATCCAGTAAAAGGAATGTCTACTTATTATATCTCGTTATAGTCTGGAAGACGATCCAACTTGAAACAAAGGTTGATGATATCTGTGATATCCCTTGCAGCAATACTTGCAAGCGAGCTGAAAATTCTTAGCAAGTGAAGCCCTGTGCACTCTAACCACCACGTAGTCAATGTTCACTACTAGCAACAGTCCATACTACAAATAGAATTAGAAAAATAACTTGTGCTTCTTGTACAGAGGAAACATTGTCGAGAAGATACGTGTAGACCTATGCTGGACTAATATAGTCAATCCCGTCTGTCAACACGACAACTCGTTGCTTACGTGACTTCCGTTTGCCTCAAACACAAGCCAATACTCAGCCTGCATGTAGCCACAGTCCGAATATAACACAGATTGAGCCAAGCAACTATAAAAGAACGGGTGTGTCTGTATGTCCCAAATAAACTGAGCTCAATAGGCACATATCAGGGAGCAGCTAATTTTGCCACGTCTTGGTAATTGATCGTCGGACCTGAACACTTGTAAATGCTATGTGTTGCATTCACTAGAAGCTGTTTAGAGTTTCATTTTAACTATTTAGGGTTTTTTTTTACTTGCCCTGCCAGACAAAAAGAAGTTCTGTACAACAAAGCTATAGTTGTAGCCATTGTCAAGCGGACTAGCAGGATTATTCAAGCTATCTATGTCGATTAGACTAGGTTCAATCGACACACAGACATTCATGGCTTCTTAACGACATACATCTGCAATAATAGAGTCATTGCTAAATTGACTACCTCGACGCCTTACAGAATTCACACCGAGGGCACGTAGGATGGGACCAGGGGCGTCCCACTAGTTATATATCCTGTCTGACAAATGGGGAAGGGGTAAGTTATAGAATTGTTGGCCCTTAAAAATTAGATGCTATGTCACTATAAAGAGACTGAGAGAAAGACAAACAGTGTCTGATATATCCAAGTCAGCAATGTACTTGCAACAGCTGTAGTATGCAAGCTGGACCTTATCGAGTGATATGCAGAAGCAGCTACTTCCAAACGCTACTGCGGCCTGCTAGGGCTTTGCATAGGTCTATAGGTAAGATTTGGACCCGAGAGAACGGGCCGGTGCAGCCATTAGCGTTTAGAGCAAATATCGGGGGNNGGGGGGGGGGGGGGGGGGTGTCCGGTCGACACGAAGTGTTTTGAATAATAACAGAAAAATCAAAACAGATGCAACTTGACCTAATCCAGAAACAAAATAACTGCAACAATTGTTATTGTGGAATTACACCCTTCTGTTTCTATAAGCTGTCCCTGAATTGAACTGGGACTGACGTGGGCTCTCATATGATAACTGTAAAGGAAACTGCCGCTTGCAAGTCGAGTCCGAGGATCATTGCGTCTTGATATTCTCCTCCTAACATATGAACAGCCACTCCCGCACCATCAGGCTATCAACGGCACTTTACTTTTTTATGTCACCGATCCTCTTCCTAACGGCTGCTAGTCCTATTGCTATTGTCATTATTACTCTAAATACATACTGCAGTCACTGCTACTAACTGCTCTTGCGAGTACTACCTTTCAGGCTTGCATTTTTTTTGCTTCAGCTCCAGTTTGGTAGCTACTCTCTGTATCTGGCTGACACCGCACAGCGCAGCACTCATGCAATAGCACAATCTATATCTTGCAGCTACCACGATCTTTCATCTAAGTATTAGGCAGCTACCTGCGTCTGGTTGTTTATTCACGTCTTATCTTTGTTGTTACTACTTCTTCTTTTCCTTTTCCCCAATCCACCGCTTCTGCCGTTACGTCCTATCCTGCCTGACATCTTCACCTTCCTCTTGTGGATATTCCGTCGGCTTCCACCGTCTTTGTCAGCGCCTGCCCATTTTGACCTCAAGAAGGACAGCACGCACAAAAAAAGCTTTAAAACGGCGTAAAGAGAAAATAAGAGGAAAAATAAAGACCGGCGGATCTTTCTTCAATATTATGGCTAGCATTCAAGCTATCAAGTATGAGGATAGAGGCTATTCTCATGCCCTTGCCGTCCCCCATCCACCTTTATCTGTGTCTATGTTAGCCGGGCCGCATCTACAGCCGCATTATGTTTATTCTCAGACCGAGCTGCCGCAGAACTATCAACACCAACACGAACATCAACACCGCCAGAACCTGAATCAGGATCAGATCCACAGCGTCGACCACTATCAGCACGTGCCGCATCATGTTCAGCACCACCACCAGCCACATAGCCTAGAATCGCAGCCGCAGCCACAGCACCACCCGCCCATGTCGTTTAGCTCCCACCAATTCTATCAGCATGACCCGTCAGAGCACCCTATGGCCGCTGGCTTGCCGCCTACGCAGACATTTCGCTATTCGCCGGGCGATTCGTCCGTTGGTCATAGCTTGATGGTCTCGCCATCCATTCTGTCCATGCCTTCTATACAGTCTGCGCCGTCAAGTGTCTCATCTGCCACGTTGCTAATGACGCCGCTCTCTGCCACACATCACGACCCACTATCTCTAGTGACGCCTTCGAGCTCGTCTTTCCGCCCGACTAAGGTCACATATCCTAAGCGCCGCGTCACTGTTGCCTGCAATGTCTGTCGGTCCCGCAAAACCCGCTGTGACGGCAAACGCCCAAAATGTTCATTTTGCGAGGAACAGAATGCTGGCTGTTTCTATCGTCGCGAAGAAGATGCGCCGGTTATTCGGTAAGTTTTGCTTGGCTTTCCGTCCATATACCTTTATTTATATTATTCCCATTCAAAAGTCGGCGTGACGTAGATCTTGACAAGGTTGCTCCTATCTTCCTGCTTGATTTCTATCGTCTTTCTCCCTCGCACGGTTGATAGATGCTCAATCCTTGAGGATCATGAGGATGTTCTCAGTCTTTTATTTCCAGTTCAGCAGTCCTAGAACTTAACTTCTATCTATCATTAATGTCTTCTTCATACATATCTTTTGTGCTACTACAAAGACATACCCACCCCCTGCTTTGATCGAGTCTTAATGATCAATCCTATCCTGCTGAGAGTTTGATCTAGACTGTTAAAATTAAACTCTTTATTATTTGATCTCTTCCTTATTTTTCTTGTTTTTTTTGACGATATAATATGTATTGGTCCCCTAGCCAGGGAAATACGTCAAAACTATATTCAACTGGCATCTATAACAACGGGCTACAATTTCAAGCACGTCAATCTATGGTTTCATTATTGACTAGATATACTAACTCAAGATATGATCTTTCATCTCTAGCGAGGATTCAGGTCCTCTTCCTCTTCATGAGCCCAATGTTTCTCAGAGGCTGGACCGCATTGAGGATTTTATGCGCACCAACTCAGGCAACCAAAGAGTTCAGATTGAGGCTATCATGGCTGAGCTTGTTCATCTTCGCTCTGTCTATAACTATAACAATAAGACGTCATCACAATCCGCCGTCTGCCACACTAATACTCTTGTGTCGCCGATACAACAGCACTTCTCGTACCAGCCAGTTATTACATCTAATCAAAATATCCTCAGTACCAACTCTATGCTGACACATGATTACATGACTGGTATTTCCAATATTGCGATGACGCCAGAACAGCGCCTGGCTAGCCTAAACAGAGTACTAAATACACCTCATTCAATTGGTTTCCATCTGACTGGCCTTTCTAAACTTGAAGGTTACGAAAGACCTTTCCAACTTGAGGCAATGGCCACATATCCTGCGGAACAAGAAGATGAGCTGGATGCTTTACTACTTCTTGGGCGACAACTATATGAAACTAGCCGGGCCACTCAGACTGGATGTCTTGCGGGTCTATCGTTCAGTTCTGCTACTACCAATCTGTTTATCGAGACATTTGTCAATGACGTTCTTCCGTGGTATCCCATCATGGCTGCTAGTGAAGTTTCCAGAATCGCCAAGTTGTCAATCGACTTCATTGAGTCATCTGGGAGCAATGTGGCAGGTGCTCCCCCTTGCACAGTATTGGATATCACATTCACTCTTCTTGTTCTAGCTCTCGGTCAAGCTAGCTACAATGCTCATAACTGTGAAGATAAGCCGACTGAATTTCTTGGTCGTCAATACTTCCATCCTGCAGTCGATCTGATTAGCATGGTCAAGTATTCACAAGGAGAACTTCGTTACGCACATGTTCACATGCTGTGGTCTTGGTATCTACTAATGCATCTGCGGCCAGTTCAGGCTTATGAGGCTATTCGAATTGCGTCGCAAACGGTCATATTGGTACACAAGATGCCGTCAAAATGGGTTCATGATGAAGAAAAGCGCGATCAGGTGGTGCGGGCATTCTGGACATGCTACCTTATCGAATGGAATCTACAGGCTTATGTGTCTTGGTCTTCGCAGCTGCTGCAAGGCTCATTTGATATATTCCCTTTGACAAACCTTACTGATGGCAACTATGACCCGACAAATAATTTATGGTTCACAGGAACAATTGCTATGCATCGTTGTTTCCGGCCGTTTCGTAATGGCGTGGCCTGGACTCAGATGCACATCATCTTTGAGCCCAAGGTGTCTGTCGAAATTTCATCGCAGCTTCACGATTGGCACAAGACTCTTCCAAGCCAGATATCCTTTCCACTAGACTCTGCCCCTGACGGAAACGAGAACTATGATGTCCGTATCGTATTCCTTCGTGCACAGTGGTTTTTCCTCCAGGCAACTCTATATTGGCCATTCGTCGTCCGACTTTTGACTCCTGGAATGATGGAACAAACCCGCGAAAGCACGTGGGGAAACTACACCATTGATAGTGCAGCAAAAGAGGCACTAGTCTATTGCGTGAAGTACCTATACACAGCAACGCCGCTAGCCTCTCGCAGAAATGTCATGATTATGACTAACTTGGCAGGTATCTACTCAGCCATGATGTATCTTGTGTGTACTTCGAACTGTGAGGAGCTAAGTCATATCTACCCAGTGGAAGCTGGCGCTGCCATTACAGAGGGCTGGATTGCGCTTAACAGATGGTCGACGAATTCGGTCGTAATGACCAAGCTAGAGAAGATACACAACCTTATGGAAAAGAAGAACTTCCCACCGGGTATAGTTTATAAGTCAGCGCCATCGTGGTGAATGAGTAGTTGCGATACACCACGGCTTATTTGTACTAAGAGCAAGATCCTAGCATATAGCCAGTATAGTAGCCGTCATCTTTTCGAAGTATCTCTCGACCATTTAGGTCATTCTTTTGCTTGGTTGCATAGCGTGAAGCGGCAACGTGGAGTTTTATAAACCCGCCAAGCACAACATAGTTCCCCACTATTACATCCAATAGCTTATCTGCCATACTAGCTTCAATAAGCTTAAAAAAGGAGGGGCTTGTCATGCAACTCCCTTCCGAGGGATCGGAGCTTTGTAAGCTTCCAAAAGCTCCCTAATACCCATCCCCGACTAACAAATAGCTCTACTATACAAAGAGCACTCAGCCCACCGTTGAACCGCCCGTCAACCTGCATACCTGATCTTCTACACCTTCTTTACAATATACCACCCTATATTTTACAATGGTCGGCATTGCTATTCTCGGCGCCGGTATCTTCGCACGTACTGGTTAGTACGATTCCATATCTACAATATAGTCTACACACTTTGTCGCACTTCATCCATTGTCGTCGTATATATGACTAACTGTTCTCTCATAGAGCATCTTCCAGCTATCGAGGCCATTCCCTCGCTAGAACTCAAGGCTATCTATTCCCGCTCGAAGTCTTCAGCCGAGGATCTTGCCCAGAGTGTCGCTTCATCGCCAACTGTCTACTTTGACTCGCCCTCAGTCCCTGGCTCTTCTCTTGATGATCTACTAGCCCGCCATGATA
Source organism: Endoconidiophora polonica (assembly GCA_001856765.1). NCBI lineage: Eukaryota > Fungi > Ascomycota > Sordariomycetes > Microascales > Ceratocystidaceae > Endoconidiophora > Endoconidiophora polonica. The sequence goes on along the minus strand of LXKZ01000111.1, from coordinate 151,517 downwards.
TCTCCGCCGTTGTTATTTGCCTGCCCATCCTAAACCAGCCCGATATCATTCGTAAGGCGTGGAAGGCAGGCAAGAACGTCATTAGTGAAAAGCCTGTGGCCAAGGATATCGAGTCGGCCAAGGCATTGATCGCTGATTATTATGCTCTAAGCAGCAAGCCAATCTGGGCTGTGGCTGAGAACTACAGATTCATGGCAGCTACGCAGCTTGCTGTCGAAAAGCTCACAGAAATTGGTGGCAAAACTACTCTCTTCAGCTTTGATATGCACACTCTTGTCAAGACTGACAACAAGTATTTCAACACAGCTTGTAAGTTAATAAGTTTTTAGTCAAATGTTAGGGTTTTAACACATGCTTGTAGGTGTCTTATTTTAACTAATATATCAATTTGCTTTTTTTAGGGCGTAAGGTTCCCGCCTACCAGGGTGGTTTCCTTCTCGACGGCGGTGTTCACTTCACTGCAACTCTCCGTTTCCTTCTTGCCTCCATCAACGACAAAATCGTTAGCGTTAAGGCCTCCACGTCGCTACTACAGCCTCTACTGCTTCCTGTCGATACCGTGCACGGCGTGATTACCACTGCTAGTGGCCGTTCTGGATCGTTCAATGTTTCGTTTGGTAGTGCGTACCGCAGCGGCTTTAACCTGGCTATAGCAACAACTAATGGCCAGGTGGAAATGAACCCGAGCGAAGTCAGGGTTACGACTTTGGATGCAGCTGGCGAGAAGAAGGAGGAGTTGATCAAAATCACCAAGACAACTGGCGTCAAGGCGGAGCTCGAGGCGTTTGTTACGAGTATTGTCACAAATGAGACCGATCCGCGTCAGACCCCGGAGGAAGCTCTTGCAGATCTAAGTGTTTTAGAGGGTCTGCTCAAGGCTGGCGAAACAAACGAATCGGTGGCTGTAGATGCGTAGATGGAAATGCTTGAGTAATGTAATATAAAAATATGACGTGGAGTATGTATTCACACCATATCTTTCAGAATGTGAATATACAAGTCGATTAAAAATTCTGAAATGTTGATTAGTTCTTCTAGTATGCCATGCTAGGCCATTGGTTCAGATACTCATACTGGAGGATATAAGCAAGTCCTACGTTGGAAGAACAAACGACAGATGAATGGGTGGTAATCACTGGATAGGAGTTGTATCACTTATATATAACCTACAGCTAAAAGGATTTCTGACACTACAGCTAACATGACAATAAGCCATATATATCACCACTGTGATTATACATATAATGTTACGTGTCTTGGAGAAGGAAAAAGATAAAACTAAAGCGGAAAGAAAGAGATTATCATATTAGCGTGATAAGTAGGTTTGCATCTGATTTTCCTCTACGCAATTTTATCAGACATGCTTACTCTCCGAAGAAGCTAGCGATAGTATCCGTGTGCTGGGCTAGACTGATGTTGATAGTCTTTCTTCTTCGCTAGATATTATACCGCTTAGTCCACAGTACTAAAGAAGCTGTTGTTAAGCCGTTGATACCAGAAGACAGCTTGCATAAGTCGAATTTGACCCGATATCTCCCATCAGCTAGTGATTGTGTATCGATACGATGTATTGCCACCTCTTGGTAATATTAGTCATCTAGGCAATGCGGGCGATCAGTGGCAAAACATTATGCCTCCGTTTGTTCCGTTTGGTAATGCTTATGGCAGTAAAAGATACTAGAGATACGGCATTCTACGGAATATAAAGATACAGCCTGTACTCACCGCAATCAACACCTAAGCGTAACACATGGTGGTTATATGATAGATATATAAAGTAGATCTGACGAAGATTAATTATTATATGAGCTACTCTCTGACAACAATAAGTTAATTACTTCGCTTTGTAACCAGCTGCCAGAGCCCCTTTTGGTTCAGATAACTCTGGCCTAAACACCATTCAAATAGTGTGACTATATAACAACGCAAGAATGGTATAATATGAATGATAAAAAAACTATATGTAAACGAGTTACTTCAATGATAAGACGAAACCGCAGCACCAAGCTCCGGCTTGAAATGGTCTCCAACAACGGAAACGAAACTGAGCTTATAGAGTAACTTAGAAAAAAAAAGAAACTAAAGGGAGACGCCACAAGAGATATCTACGATCTGTATACCCTGTGTTTCCTCGTCTCAAGTCTAGTTTCGGTGGATGACGGTCTCTGTATCGACCATGATGCCGCCTATAGTAGCTGATCTCTGATACTGATACGGCACCATCTTACCCTTCAAGTGATCTGGGGGATTAGCGCGGATCGTTGTCAACGTAGTCATGGCTAGGCTAGCACGCTGTGCGCTTCTATCAGATATGCTACTACCGTTAGTTATGATGGGCATTTTACTGGCCTGCATCTCAAAGTCTGTCGGATAGTGCGAGAGCTCCTTGATGGTATCGCTGGATTCCTTGCGTAAAGTAGAGATGCCATGCCCACTTGAATTAGGCAGTGACTGTGAACAGTAGCCTGTGGTGTGGGCGTCCCTGTGATTAGAGGAACGCAGATGGGATGGATGGAAGATGTGAGGCAGAATGCGGTACAATATGGGTCGTAGGGTCGGCAGCGAAGAGGTGATGAGGGCGCAGGCAAGCTCGGAAAAGGACCATAGAGCGGCAGCTATATTTTTGTAAGATATATCGGAATCGACAGAAAGAGATGTTGTGCGAAGAACAGAGATAGCGCAGGTGCTTATATGTTGCGTTAGCAAATATAGAAAGCGATCATTGCAGGGTGGAACTCACAAGAATCCCATGGAAAAGACGCCAATTAGGGATAGACGCTGCGACAATGACAACTGCAAGTCCCAAAGAACCTTAATGGGCAGGATGGCTATGATTAGATCCGACAAAATGTTACCGGAAGCGTTGATATACCAGTCAGGCAAATTCGGGATGCAGTGACCTTTGACCGTCTTGTCCCAGTAGGCGCGGATGGGTGTACAGGTGTTCAAGGAGACTAGGAAGATAGCAGTACTCCACATACTAATGATAATCAGGAGGATGATCGTGAATTGACGTATCTTGCCAGTGAAGATGCGTAGATACTGTAGAAGAATAGCTGATTTGATGATGCCTAGCGCCGCACAGTAGATGACTAGCGTTGTGTAGAAAATTTTGAGATACATGGTCTGCGTCTCTGTTGATAGCAAGTCCCAGTGACGTCCCTGGCCGTACTTGGTGTGGACCATCATCAAGATGCCCTCAGCCATGGTGAGAAGCTGCCGAAAGAAAACATTAGCTAGAAGCGAGGAGAAAAATCAGAGAGGCTATGACCACTTACCCAGCCGATCAGCGTGAAAAAATCATCCCACGAAAGCGAATGTGTTAGTAGAGCACGGGTGTAGAACCGCATGCCAACAAATATGGTGGTGATGACCAAAAGCGGCGTGATCACCGGTACAATGACCTTCCCTCGGTTGGCTTCATCATAGCTAGACATAACGACGGATAGAAATATGGGTATGTTGATGTATAGGTATTGTTGTCACTGCTGCTTCAAGTGAATAGTCAGCATCTCCCCAAGGGAGACTGGAAGTGTTTAATCGACGATATGTAGGCAAGTGGATGAAGCAATAGAACGAAAGACTTAGCTAGCAATAGTCCTCTACAGAGAAAGCGAAGAGGTGAGAGTTTCGGTATCACTCGCCACTAGGCCGTTCATAAGATCAACTGTCTGTAGAAAGCGAAGTTACTAAACATGTATAGTATAAGGAAAGACAATAAGTGACAAAAATCAACAGAAGGACGAATAACACAAGAAAATAGAATTTCAAGTTGGAAGCTACTGGGAATCCTGTAGCTTAATGGCAACGACAAGAAACCTTGATTCTCTTCCTGTAGACGAGGTGGTAGATATGATCAAGTATATACTATATCTGCCGTCTCCAAGTAAGGTTATACAACAGTACCAAGGAAAAAAACATGTAATCTCTATTCTAAATGCATAAATTAAGCCACTAACTAATAGCTTAGCACATTAGTAGCTAATTAATGTACTACCACTCCTCTTAGTGGCAACTAGCCAAGGCCAAGATATTAGTATAACACCGTCAAGAACGGCCCAGGAAACAGAGAATCTTGTAAGCTACGCCGTTTGTTCTTATTAGTGCAGCTAATATAGAAAGGAAGAATGCAGGCAGCCCTGATAAGCCACAGTTTCTCTCCGAGGTGAATAAAGTACTAATAGTAGTCGGTCATCTAACTACTAGGTCTAATACATGAGAACAGATAGAAAACAGGCAACCACATTTCAGGAACTCCGATGTTTTTAGTAAAATACAATTTAAATACTCAAAAAGACACCAGTGGCATGGAAACGCGCTCAATTTAGCAATATGGTCTGCCATAAACCAGTAGGCTGCCCTGGCTTAATCCTGTACCTAAGGCCAATCAGGCTAGATACTAGTAGTTTTACTTGAAGGTTTACTACTCGTTATTACTTCGTAATACCTGGTTTTTGTCGTTTTGGCCGTTGACAGAGCACATCTCGGTCATATACTTTGAAAGCAAGAAGATTTGCCAGGTAGGTAATAATTATGAAGATGGCTAGTCTAGCAATTGTTGTCACCAGACTGTTCATATTGGTGTGCAGTCACATGATTGCGTAATCCAGTTTGAAATTCACGCCTCCCGAGGTACAATATATGAGTGCGTGGCAACTATGAGCCACTAAATCTAACTATCAGCTTGATCTCCTCTAAGGCAAAGGAGAGTCCATAGCGTCCCGCATGTCTTGCACTGTAGCGATTACCAAGACGTTGACAGCAATGCGCCCTATCAAATATTCAACGGATCGCTTGAACAGTTTTGGAGCCCATAATATAAAAGGGATAGTTGATGGCAGTAGGCAGTCCAGTCGACGAATAAAGCCCCGGATCATTGGCTATGGAGCACATCGTTAGTCACTATTATATCAAAATCCAACAAACTGCATACAATCTTTTTAAGACCTTTGCCCAAGGCAGGACAACAGGAAGATCGATTGGAATAGGCTTGGTTAGGTCCTGCTTCCCAGACTTTGGGATCATCACTAGCTCACCCCAACAAGATTGATCTGCCAATTGAGAGGCAATGTCTAGAGAGACAAAAAAATATCTGATTTTGATTTCAAACTGCCTTCAGAACAGCAACGGAGTTCCTGTCTCTTCAAAAGCATCCTTGTAACGTCTATTGTGACGGTCGTGTCATTTTACTAGATAGCAGAATCTCTGCACGTTCTTTCCCTCTGGCCTTTACTTATACTGTCCACAATCTCGTACTTCCTTGTAGCACTGTGAAAAGATAATCGCAAGCTCCTGAATACAATACTGGCATAGGTGCATGAATCAACTTATACTTCACAACAATAAGACTGGCATACCAAAGCACCATATTCGGTCTATAAAACGGTCTTATAGATCCCATTCCTCATGCTTTAACTATAATTAACTATAAGAAAACTCGCAATATAATCAAAGAATATGATACCGCGGCTATTGACAATCTGTTATCCTCTAAAGAAAAGTAAATTATCAGATTACAGTACACCGATTGTTGCCTCTCTCGCCTCCTTTTGCTTCTGCTAATTCTTCCGCCCTCGCGCCATTCCTAATAGGACATTAAGGATTCGACATCGGTTTAAGGTCAAGCTTGAGGACGCCCTGACGATTATCGGCCCCGTCACTGTAATTTCCGCCGACATCACCATCTCCTCGCAGTCCGCCTCATAAGCGTAGAAATCTTCTTAGACAGTTTAAGCAGTCTAGACATAAAACTAAACTCGACGTCAACGCCGCCACCTTTCCCAAGAGCGTTGGTCCCATCAACATTCATACGGTTACCCTACTCGCGCAACTTTCTAAACTATCTTCAGGCTAGTTCTTCCCTAGTACCTCTCTCTTCAAATGAGCAAAGTTGCGAAATTAAGTGATGGTTGCTAATCTGTCGTTAAAGATGTAGCTGGCTTCGGCTTACGAGCTCAAGCTCCATGCTGTAGGTACTATAATGGTCGTTATCTAGTTTACCACCGCTATTACTTAAGCTATCATTTTTGGGCGTCAAATACATACAACAATAATATCATCATCGTCATCATCATAATTTCAAGGGAAGCCAAGAAAAGCAGGAGTGTGGATTAAATCACAGCTCTTTTCTCATAATATCTAGGTGCGGTACGGAAAGACGGAGTGAGTTCAGGACCTCCTCTTCCCAAGTCAGTGGTAAGCTAATGAATGTCCTTATCCAGGTGGTCGCATCCAACTTATTTATCTTACTCGGGAGATCAGATGAAACTTAAGAATTCTCATCAATGACCGGAGACCCTTTTTATTGCCTAGAAGTACTTACAACTCTTCCAAGATTATATATTACAAGTCTCCCATGCATTTAAAGTTCGCAGATACTTCGATGGTCGTCCGTTCACTTGTATCACAAGACCGTTTTTGTGAAACCAAGATCATGTTAAAATAAAAAGTGTGGATGAATATACAAGCAAAAAGGGGAATTACTAGCACTCTGTTTGACAAATATGATACGAGTCTTTCCCTAATACAGAATCAAGCAGTTACTGATCCAGGCAAAATGAAATCAACTACATAGCATTAATACGTAACACTATAATAATTACTAGTATACGTCTTATAAGGCTCTAAGAAGGCAAGATATTAACGCCCTTGAATTATAATACTAGACAAAAGAGCTTGACCGAGTGATCTATGAGTGATCCAAGGGCAATAAATATTACTACCACTGTCAACAATGGTACTAGCCAACCAATCAATATCTCCTCCCGAGCCAACGGCGCCCATCCTAGCAAGCGACATAGAATCTCCTCCTTGCGTACCGAATGCAACTTTCAATATATTATCGCACAATATCGCAAGACTCATGTCTAGAAGGTTACGTATGCTAGTGTGGCCCGCCTCTTACATAGTCATCTCTCTACGCTAGTAATTCAAGGGCTCATATTAGCATAATAAGCAGCCACTTAAGGTAACCATCAAATATCTACTTCATAATAGTAAAACCACTTTCTAGATGGTTTATGAGTGTGTCATAAAGCCTCTAAGTAAGGGTCCAGCCAGCAAGGTCAGCCTCCAAGTGTCATTGTATCATGTTTAGTATATATCTTCTAGTTAACTAACGAGGTCATGATAGGGGACGCCTAATTTGTGCCGATCTAAAAACTACAAACTTTTCTACGACCTGGTCGCGGTACTTGCTCAGTACAGTCTGCTAGTAAGGTGCAAAAGCAGATAAAGAGACTAGCTCGACCATCATTACATCCCCAATTATGACCTCGTTAATAACCCCGAGAATTTTGCAAAGCACGTATAACGAACGTGCAATGCCCTCAAGCAAGCCTGACCGATTTCACACAAGTACTTGTCAAACCAGTGATATGCTATGTTCTAATCAATGAATGTGACGTAAAGCTGACAACAATGAGGTACTAAAGAGAAGTAGAGCGCCTATAGGTTGTAGATTATATTACGTGGTGTCAACCTTGTCTCTAAACCAGGTGTCGGACTATATGCCCCTTGTGAGTACTAAGCTAGATATGCAGATATTTTTTATACAATTAGGACATACATTACGTACTGTCCATCAGGATCCCTCAGAAACGAGTTATGGAAACGCCGAGGTCATAGTCTTTTCTTTGCACTTAGAGGCTGGAGATCGAGTATTATCGTAGGTGTCAAAATTTATGTGCTAATCTTGAGACTTGGGCATCAGGATTCCGAAATGAACAATATATCGGCCAATGTTGCGACAGGGCCGATAATACAACTCAATGATGTTCTTCTCACCGTCCAATACTATTTACCACAGCTCCTACCATTAGCGCCGCCTCACGTTCCCACTTTTTTGCAGTAGTAGCGGCTGCGGCCGCGGCAGTCCCCGTGCTTCCGACTGCCGCCAATCCCTTTGTAGCAATGGCATTTGGTGGCAAACATCCTCTACGGACACAGTCACGCATAGCTTCACCAACAATATCTTTCTTATTTTTGAGTGTCTTGGCAGCAAGTCCGCCGCGATTGATAATTTCGATTGTTCGCGTGCTGATGCTATTTGCTAGCGATCGCCAAAAGTATGATACTAACGATCCGCTCTCTAGTTGCGCGAGTAAAGGTTCCAAGTAGTTTGGCAGTTTTGGTACGTTGGGGAGAAGAGGATGCGCTAGTGGTTTGGTTGTGCCGAGAATGAGTTCTAGTGCAACGAGGCTCTGGCATCGTGCTGCGACCTCGCCGACGGCTCGGTCGAGATTTGGGAGTTGACCAAGCGCGCGAGCAAGAGTCGTTGTGCTTGTCTGTAAAGCTGTGCGGACGTGGCTTTCCAACGAGCGTAATGCAAATTGAGCAGTGAACTTTTCTTGAGGCTGGTTCCAGTTGATTGGTGATATGAGGTATAGAGCATTCAGAGCTGATATCAGACGCGCCTTAGACTCTTCGCCTTGCACAAATGTTGCCGTTGTTGGGACTGAGAAACCCTTGACAATTGCTTCTGAACTTTCCTTCACGGACTTTTGGATGCGTGCGATAGACGTCTCCTTGAGGCTGCGAATTACTTCGATGCAGTCAAGACCAAAGCCTTCTTGGCCAGGAGCTGTCTTCTCCAAGATCTCCCACAGTAACAGCAATGTATTAGCTGTGCGGACTAAGGCTTTGTGATCTTCCTTTTTAGAGAGTGACGTTGTGGCAGGTGCGAACTCTGCGTTTTGTAGTTCGAGTTGTCGACTAAGTTGAAGACACCGAGCGGTTGATCTCATTAGGCGCAACGCCTCAAGAAGCCTCGTGGTCACTTGCCGCACCTCCTCTGCCTCAGAATGCTTAGTTATGACTTCCTTTTCAAGTTGCTTGTAGCTATCGTTGAGGCTTTGTAGTTGCGCATCAAGCTCAGTGACGATTCGTTGACTAGCGCTGTTCTGCGCTGCTGTGTGCTCGAGGAGGGGGATAGCGGACCGTGTAGTTAATAGATCGATATGGGAATCGATTTCTTGGATATCAAAGAGCACACGCGATAATGGGGTTGAGAGGTCGAGCGGAAGATCATTGGGATTGTTTGTAGTGACTACTAGAGAATTTGCAAACGCCGCAGGCCGGAAATCTGGCGCCAGAAAAGTATCGTAATCGATGTATGAAGGCTCGTCTTGCGTCATTTTGAATAGCAAAGATGTTATAAAACAGTTAAACAAATCGGCTGTGTAACAATTGCCGCGTAAAGTAGATCGGTTAAAAAAAAATTGCGAGCTTCAGTACGGTGACGTCAACGATTTTTTATCACGATACAACTGAGATCTGGCATATGGGGGTTCCTTGCTAGACAGCTCACGCCACGTAGTGTATACAAACGCCACAACTAGTCAGCCACAACCTAGCAGCGAATGGGCGTTGTAATGACGAACGAAGTAAAGTGGCCGGAAACAGCGGCAGCTTGTACTATATAGAGCAGCATTACCATTGGCCAATCAGACACGTTAGTGACCACTAGCACAGACCAGCCCCACATTTTCATGGATCAGTCATTATGCAATACTAGCAATGATTACTTTGTTTGTTAGTACTACTTATCGATAAGATCGGCAGTCCTTAGCCTAGTCATGCCGGTATAAGAGCGCTGGAATTTAGGTGCAATATTGGTTTCGCAATGCGGAAACGTCGGCTATGATACAATCCAATTCAGACCCAAGTCGGCTTTTAGTGGGATGATTCTCTGCGACGGACCTAGACGGACAAATATGCGAGATAGAACCCCTCGACTCGGATGCAGACGACCTGTTTGCGACCCAACAATAGCCACTAGAGGCGGGTTTAACAGGCCATAATTGCCTTTAGCTTGGTCTGGATTTCGGGATGTCTGGAGAAATGCCTGGAGATGTCAGTCACTCAGTTAATAATGTAGCAATTAGTGCGTTGACCATTTGTTAGTGACCGAGCGCAGGCAAATCTGAAAGTTTTCTAGCGGATTTGATAATAACTCGCAGAAGGTTGCTTCGAATACAGAGTTGAGTGAGTTGCTACTTTCTAGCCTCCTTGATTTATTGCAGTTAATTTGAATACTGTATTCTAATTCCTCTCATCTTTCTTTCTTTCTTTTTTTTCACTTTCTTATTTTTTTCCCTTTCATCATCGCCTAGAAAACGATGCCAAAGTAGCGGCTCGATACTCTCGATCGCGGCGAATTTATTGATCCTAGTTGTTTCGAGAAAGAAAAAAAAACAGAAACTAGCCCAGCTTCCGTTGTTTCGCCCACCCGTTCTTCTTTTTTAGGAGCCTTGCATCGGCTTCGTCACCGCCACCGCCAGATTCGCTTCTGCCAGCTATACGAACATCGTGACAATTTGGTTCGGCCAAATACTCAACCCAACTTGACTCGATTAGTTCTAGCCCGCAATGATTCCCCTCGAAAACTCCATCGCGTGGCCCGCCGGCGACAACGACACCGACACCATTCTTGGCGGCCACCACCTCAACCTTACCTTGCTAAAGCAATGGAATTACACGCTGTATTCCAACCACACGCTTAGCAACTTTTCTAAGTGCAAAATGGCCCTAGAGCCTCACTTTCCTTATGCCATCTTTACCAACGGATCGTTCGCCAACTCAACTACTTGCTATCGCGCCCTCAATCCCGCTGGCGCCCGTGCCAAGACGGGCATTGGCTTCGTCGTGCTCTATGCTGTGTGCCTATTCTTTATTCTTCCTTGCCTGCGCAAGCATGGCCGTCTACACCTGCCAACCGAGCGCCGTTTCTTCCCTATCGGTCGCCGCTGGCAATGGTACTGGGGCTCGTTCGTGTGTGCCTGTGGCCTGGTTGGCCTGTTTGCTAATGTTGACGTCGACCGTTACTATCTGCCATCTATCCCTATCGTTATCACAAGTTTCTTCTGGTACCTAATGCAAATGGGTGCCATGGCTCTAGTTTGGGAGGCTATTCGGCATTGGAACTCGTGGTCGGAGCGCCAGTGGATCGATCCCAACCCATTTGCCTACCCGCAGTATGATAAGCGTGGCATGTTTGAATTCTGGCTGCCGATGGTTTATTACTTATTCCTATGGATGAACTTCTTCCTTATCATTCCGCAAGGCTGGAGCAAGACCCAGAAGCAGAGATCACAGCAACAGATTGACCTGCTCGCTGAGCCGTTTATCTCTGCCCCTAGATTCAAGGTTGCTGCTACGTTTCTTTCGCTGTGCTATATAATCAACTTTATCTCGCTTACACACACCATCTGGCACTACAAGCCTCGCGGCCGCTCTGTCTTCCACCAGATGTTTAACTTTATCCGTTACACGCCCGTCCGTTTCTACTTTATACTACCTCTCCAGGCTCTCATGATTGGTTACCAATGGGCTGTCTGCTTCAAGTGGGATATCCACCCAGTGAATGTCAAGGCCAATGTCACCTCTATCTTTCTCGGGGGTTATCTCCCCATGGTTTTGATAATGCTTATTCAGGTTATCTGGGGCTGGCACCATCCCAATGAAGACCTTGAGTTGATCCGCCAACGCAGAATTCGTGAGAATGAGATTGATGCTGATCTGGGCATCACTCATAAACCCAACTGGTGGAAGCGTGTCAATGGCGATGATCATCTCAACCTCTCAGTCATAGAGCGTCTTCGTCGCCGTGTTGCTGCCGTGGGTGGTGGTCGTCGTAGAGATGACGCTGCTGCCATGACCGACGAGGGCTATGACCCTTCAGGTGCAGATGAAGCAGGCTACCGTGATGGCATTGAAATGTCACCCAGCTCAGCTACTGCTTCAGGGCGGCGGCCCAAGTCTGTAGCTTCTTCACGTCGCTCCGCTCCCGTTCTCCCCACGCCATACTCTGGAAAATCAGAGCAACGCCGCTACGAGCGCGCCATGGAAATCGCTTCCCAGATGCTGTTCCCTAATAGTCAACCACGTTTGACACGGGACCATATTCGCTCGTTGCAAGAGAGTGGGCCGCCGCCGCCGTACCAAGCGTCGGCTTATGGAGCATCTGGCTCCACAACAGGCTCTATCTCGGGTTCCGGTTCTCGGCCCGGTGCCCAGTACGGTAATATCTCATCGTCGGCAGCGACACAGCAGAGGCCAGCTTCGAGCTCGTCTACTGACTCGGCCGACTCTTCAACCGGCCTGAACCCGCAGAAGATCCAAAGCATGTTGGATATCTAGACGTCATAGATGGCTGTCCAACTGTGTCCATATTAATCTATGTCGCTCTGATTTCATATCTAGTGAACCTCTACTTGCTCTACAACAAGAAAGCATCCCGGATTTAGAGGAGGAAGGTGAGGAGGGACACGTATCCTGCCTCCGTTAGCAGACAGAGCAGTTCACACTTGAAGCTGTGTTAGTTTTTTTTTTTTTCCATGTTATGTTAAATGCCTGATTTGATGCTCAATATAATTTACCCGCGAATCTTAAAAATAGCGCTACTCCATTTTGTATTTTTTACCATCATAACGTCTGTTATTCGCCGTCCCTTGTCCCCCAACACTTCAAGTCTTAATGTCATGTCATCTCATCTAGACTGTGATCTAATACTAGAAACTGCTGCTGTTAGGCTGTCATCGTTCCACACTCCAAGCCCCAGAATATCTCGCAGGCTTCTTTTTTTCGATGCGTATATCGTATCAGGGCCACATGGGTCTATAGCTCGTCCTGCGACAGAAGAGGAAGAGATGGTCAGTTAGATAATTCTTATAGTACTAGCAATAATACCTCTGGTCATAACGAGACAGTAGTTTGAAAGCCCGCTGGTTGTACTTACTGATATTTCCGGCCCCTCCGATGCCAAATCCACGTAATTGGCCGTCACGCTCATCTAGATGACGCCGTTCGTCCTCTTCCAAGCCGGATAGCCCGTTATCAAGATACTTATGGCAGTAACTTTCATGGCCATCAAGACAACTGCGATTACCTTCGACTAGAATATGAATGCCCGTCTGGCTTCTATCCATATCCAAGCTTTGGCGCCATGACCGCTGTGATGAAAGTGACCCATGAGACGCAAGCATATGTGAAGACAATGGGCTCAACTGCTGTAGCCTCGCCTCCGCAATACCACCTACGCCATAATCAAATTGTTGTCGTCGTTTACAGCTGCGCGAGATAAGAGCACGCCGGGGGACGGTTAAGCCGGTAAATGTAGTCGATATATCGGTCATAGCCATGGATGCTGAGAAAGCGGACACGCTAGTGTGGCTAGATGAAGATGTATATGGTGAGGGCGAGTGCATGCGTCTGCTTTTGGTGTCGTCCCGCCGGCGGGACGGCCATATTGGAGATAGAGAAGAATTATATGATGTTGTTGGAGAGGCACTGCGTAGGTTGGCGGTAGATATGTTGCGGACTAGGGCGATCTTGCCTTGTACGCGGACATGATGCCGGACGGGCTTAAGCGGGACTAGTCGAGATGTATCGGGATCGATATCGCCTAGTGGAATATCAGCAAGAGAATGCAACGAAGACGACGAAAGCGAAGAGTATCGTGAAAGTGGAAGCATATTGAAGGTTGCAATATATATCGATCTTTGTATGCCGCAAGATAAAAGGTCAAGCAAGGTTGAGAAGCGCCCGCCTATGAGGGTTATTAGTATGAATACGAGGAGCTTAAGTAGTAAAAAGCTATTCCAAGGAAAAACAACATAATTAATTGACATAAACAAAGTAGAAAAGAAAGAAGAGGAACGAAGCCCACAGGTCTTGACAAAATTCAGATTTGACGCCCAAAAAGTGAATAATAAATCAACAACGCAAGGGAAACTACAATTTCCGTTGCCATGAGTCTCCTTCCTCAAGAATTTCCAAAATTTAAACGAGAAACACAACTTCAGCACTCTTTGGTTTCTTAAGGCTCATGTAAAAAAGAGAGGTAGGTAGCCCGCCGTACTGAACGATTCATAGGTATAGACACTGAAGCTCAGGTTGCATGGGATTCACAAGCTCAGTTCCCACGATCGGTCGATCTGAGCCAATCCTTTGGGTCGTTAGATCGTGTATGGAGGCTTTGATATACTTTGTGCAAAACTTAACCAGTTTACGAACAACAACATAAGAAGAAAGAAAGAGTAACAATAACAGCAAGTATAACTTCTTCAGCCTTCTGTTCCAGTGAAATCTCGACTTGAATGAAAAAGGCAGACAATAGGGATCTCGGTATTAGAGATGCGTAGCAGGTTAAATATATAGCGTGTTAGTTTCTGATGAGAACGGCCATACAATATTTTGAATAAAGTAACATCCCGCGTGTTAAACAACAGCAATGTATATTGAGGAGGTAAGATGACTGTAACCCCGTCAGAACTCTCTGATATTCTATAGGCTTGATTAGGTGGCTCGCTGCGATCATGCATACTGTCGTAGTTAGTTCTATAGACGGCTTAACGTGTTCCTGCATTCTTGGTAACTGTTTTTTCTAACATTAATCTTATTAAGTTTCTAGAACTATGAAGGTACTTTGACAACTGTTGACGGGCTATCTGCTATAGTTACGAAACATGTGATAGTTACTCTAGAAGAACCAAACAAAAGTTCTCATACCGTTTAATGAGCCTAACACGAAGCTCAATTTTAACAACTCATTCTCGTCTAATCTTGAAGATCACAAAGTCCTTCCTATCCCGCATACTCTCTCGTCTCTATCTATCTAACCAAATTCTGCTCTGATTCCCCTTATATTTTCAAAAAACTAGCCCAATAAAAATAACAGATCTCTACAAATGCTTTCCCCTCTCTTTTGACGGAATGTAACCCAATGACCGATGCAAAACATCGCATGTACAAGCAAAGTCAAAGTAAGGCACAGACTTCGGACTAAGCAGGTTGAGAACAGACATGAAAGTGCCCCAATCGAGAGTAATATTACTTGATACTAGTATCAAGCTTTTTGTGGTGGGGTTCTCTCCACTTCTTGAGCAAGATTTTCTTGGAAGAAAAACGGCTAGAAGCTAATATTAGCGTAGCTTGAAATATATATAAAAGCCAACGATATATGTTTGGAACTCGTGATAGTTAAGAGGGTTCTACCCTTTTTTAGTTATTGGGTTATATTCTCGCCCACATGTCAAGTACTAAACCCTAAACAGTGTTTCTCGTTAGAAAAAGTCTTGCTTCGGATATTTATGATATCGTTCACGTTATAAGTTCCTTGGCGCTCCAGAATAAGAATTCACGAGTTAATTAGTAGTCTGTGTAGGCTTCGAATTAGAGTCATGATGGCATTCATGTTAAGTTAAAAACATTACACACCTTGTGTAAATAATCCGTAACCAGATATCTTAGCTTAGGCTCCAAGACTTCGTAACAAAAGAACTTTCGATGTTAGAATAAGGTTGACTTCCGGTACAAGCCAAAGCATCAGACACTATTAGTTCGTGAACTTTTTTAGCTTCGTTCTATGCCCAGCGACAGTGTGGCTTTTGATTCCTCGGGCGTTTTTGTTTCTTCCTACTTGTTTTTTTTTATTTTTTTTCATCAACGTCCCGCCTTCTAGGAATGCCCCAAGCATCTCCAAACGGAAGCCTGATTTGCTCGCAAGGCAGTGCTTGTGAAAAGCTAAGAAGCTTAGCTTCATAGTCTATGAATGTGTGGCAGGCAACGAAGACGGATGCCGCCGTCCATTCCTCTAATATGAATAAAATGTTATCACAGCAAGAGAGCTGCCAAGAACAGAGTATGACAGGTTGGTAATGCTTCATCATGCCTAGCCGTCCCCATCTGCACAATATAATATATATAAACTAGATGACCTATTGGGATTCTATCAACTATCTAGGCTTCGTATCTATAACACTTACATATAGAGACTATTTTGTTAATTTTCATACTTCTTGGTAAACGGTCAATTGGGTATGATCATGTCATCTTCAAACATGCTATCGCATCTGCTGACCATTTATTAGTTAACGGAAGTCTTTTTTCATTACGCACCGAACCACGGAGCGGCTATCTTTAAGCCGCTCCTTAAGCTCCAGAACTATCATATTCTTGGTCGCATTCTCGCATGTCTACCATACCATACGCCTATCCATCCGGTAGGCGTATTCACTACATTCGGCATCATTTTATGTGTTGTTCAAGTACTAAATGGCCTCGGTGCATCATGAAGCGCCAACAGTAGTCTACCAGCCTCCCAAGTCGAGGCCGGCCACTCCCTCGCCAAGACCTCTCTGATCATCCAACACTTTGTGCTCCCAAGTTGCATAGCTTTAACCGGCTACGTCAATATTAAGTGCCGACGAAGCGGCGTTCTTAGCCACAGTATCTTACAGGGCCAGCTCTTCATTATGCTGTACATATCGTCGCTGCTTATCCTGGCGCGCACAGCGTATTAGCACTGAGATCTCGGCTACGATCCGGTACGAGTCGTTCTTCTACGTGTTCGAAGCAATGCTAATGCTAGTCAATGTGGCCATGTTTAATGCCCAGCATCCGCGCATGTTCTTGCCAGAGAAATACACAGTCTATCTGGCTCGCGACGGAGTCTCTGAACTAGACGGGCCAGGATGGAGAGATACACGGCCGCTGTGGAGAACGGTGGTTGATCCGTTCGATATGTAGAGCTGCCGGTCCTACAAAAACCGCACAAGCTCCGGTGATAAGTTCTAGGAACATGACGGTGTGCAACCGTTGCCTGGCTTTTTAGATTATATTCCCATGATCTACTACTAGTATCGTTATACTGTTGTACTATATACAACTAGCTTGTTCAGTTTCAGTTGTTGATGCTAGTAGAGTGCAGATTATCTCCGTATGTCACGTATTTAAGCATTGATTAGATTATATAGCGTATACCATCTCGCTACCGCCTAAAAAGCGAAACGAGATGGAAAATGGTAATACGGTTTTCGCACATATGTACTATGTAATCTGTCTGCAATATATACCAACATACCTTTGCAGCAACGCGTTCTTTATTTCTTCTACTCCTGTCCTAAGGCCGCCTTTTTTTGGTCTTCCCCTTACTGCCTTCATGCAACCTGATATTCCTGCATCAGCCCATGACAGTTTCATTTTGGGAGCTTGGCCTTTTTTATAGTTCTGCAGATTGTTGCTATATTCTTCTAACAGTATGTCTAGGTAATCCTTTTTCGTCTGTATATCGAAAAGAAACAACTAGGAAAGATAGTAATAGAGGACGCCCTGTGTCCATAGCTAGGTAAGGCTCAGGGCGAGAAAGAAAAGCGTTCTTGATGCCCTCCCTCTCTTAGGAAACCCCCCCTTTTCTTTTGCCAAAACGGTGCTTTGTTTGTTTGTGTGCTCGCTGCTTTTGGTCAAGATGGGAAAGTCGTTGTATTTTCTTGAGCCGTGGAGTAACATTATTTTCTTTACAGGAGATTTTGCATAGTCGTATCAGCTTTTTTTCTAAAGCATATCTTTTCTAAAAAATATCGATTTGTGCTAGACGGGCCCTATTCTGGCGGTGTAAGTGAAGCAACGCTTAGTCTAGGGTTTAACACAAACATGCTGCACGTACTAGGGTTAGAGAGAAACATCCCGACCAACTTTATTTATCGTGAGGCTCTCGCTAGGCTTCAAAGTTTTTTGTACTCTTTTCTTTTTGAGCCAAATTTTCAGTTAAGAGGCTGCAGCTTGAAGTGATGGATATTTAAAATAGAATCGGTAGATTTAGCAGGCCATTCTTGCTCCAGCCTGTTCCTCTAGCGGGTTTCCCAATATCTTCCTAAGCAAGAAATGTCATGTAAGGAAGAAACAATCTTGTATGTAGAGCATTCTTTTTGAAGGAAGAAACGAGAACATGAAGTACACTGTCTGTTTTGGTTCCTTGTTCTTCTTCTTTTTTGATCCTCCCTTGCTGACACTAAAAAATGCGACAGTGTTCAACTTATTAAGCACCCTAAACAACCCTTGATCTGAGCTTTGTCCGCTACAAAAATCAGTGAACCAGCCCAGCCATTTATGTTATGGTTCCTATTTATTTTCTTCTCGTCCTCTTGCATTTTCTTATCGTAAAAACATTCATATCATATTCTTTTATTTTCTGTGTCGGTCATCAATCTCCAAATATAAGCAAGCCTCAACCGCGGTGTAACCAGTATCCATTCGCTGTTAGCTTTTCCAATCGGGTTGTTGCTCTGCATGTGAGACAAAAAAAACCCGCCTTGCTCATCATCATTTTCTTGCCGAATTGAGTATCTTATATTTTTGTTTGGTTTCGTCTTTTCCTTCATATTCGTTCTTCTTCTCTGCCGCAGCGACCATCTCTTTTTCCACTTGTTGGACTATCTGAAGTCTCCTGACCACTACTTTATAATTAAATTAAATCATATTTTATTCTATTATTTTTTTGTCTCTCAGCGGACGTCCGATCCCCGATTTCACCAACCCGCGAGCGATCTTGGCACCCAGTGCCTTTTCTTCTCTTCCTAGTCCCGTCTCAATTATCGATCCAGCCCACCCGTATCCTTTTTAAACCCTTCTTTTTCAGCTTGCTTCCCTCTATCTGGGATAATCCGTGATATCTTTAGTGAAGTTTGACCAACCAGAGATTGTAAATCACATCTCCATCGTAGCTGCACGAGAAGCAAACCTGTGACCCTCCAATCACATTCGCCGTAAGCAGCAAGGTATACAGACGGCTCGAGACGTTTACCGTCGTCTCTAATTGTACCTTCGGGCGGACAATCCCTTACGTCCTCCTCCCCTTCATAGTATATAAACCCCCTCCTAAGCATCATACCCACCTGGGAATAATAGAATAGCCCACCATGCTCCTAGTAACAACACTTGCTGTCCTTCTTTCCTTCTTTGTCTACGCTGCTTCCGCCCTCATAATGAGCCGCCCACCAACATCCGGCCAACTCTCATCGTCCCTGCCGGGCCCGCGCACTATCCTCACAGGTCACGATGCCGCCGGCGCAGCGCGTATCCACACCGTGCGGCCCGTCAAGTGGACGTCCTTCCAGAACAGCAAGATGGGCATGAGCGTTGCCTACACCACCCAGTTCCCCGCGCAACTGAACGATAACGCCGATATCGACGCCCACGATGCGCTGATAGAGTCCGGCCGCCTCGGCCTCGTTAAGCCTAACGGTACTGTGCTGCGCTACGTCGACATTGCCCCCGGCCATGTTTGCATGATGCACCGCACGCAGAGCGTCGACTATGGCATCGTCCTCGAGGGCGAGGTTACCGCCGTCATGGGCTCTGGCGATGAAATAATCATGGCCCGCGGTGATGTCATGGTCCAGCGCGCAACTATGCACCAGTGGCGCAATGATAGCAGCGAGAATTGGGTCCGTATGATCTTCTGTCTCCAGGATTGCGAGGCCCCCATCATCAAGGGGAAGAAGCTTGGTGAGGATATGGGCGAAGGCCTGGAAAACTTTCCTGCTTCTGGCAACAGTCATTGATTCGTATAAGCCTATTGTTCGTGTGCAGTAACTAGACTTTTTTCTTTTCTTAGGCAAGGAATACATTATGATCGCTGCTATCTTTTGTTCTTGTTAGTGTTTTATTTTTAGTTTCTTTTTCGTCGCAAGTGGATAATATCCGCAACATCCCTTGGTCGATCGTGTTTTTCCTGTTTTGGGATGCGAGGTGTTGGAAATTTTTGAATTTGATATTTGCTCCGGCGAGGGCGATCAAGCGAAGGAGAAGGGGAATGAGTTTGACTTCGATTAACAGACAGACAAGTTGATCCTAGATTGCCTAACTGGTTAGCTGGGCTTTGTACCAGTAGCCCTATAAAATGTTATGACATGTAATGAAATACTTCCTACTTTGCATAATACATTACCACTTTATTAGATGGACTGTTTATATGTATATTTATGAGAAAGAAAACTAGGCATAAAGAATTTATTTGATCCATGAAATTACAACTTGTTATTAGCTTGTTAAGACAAAAGGGCATGTAAAATGAAAAGAAATGGCAAGTTGTCCAAAGGGACGTAAACTGGCTGGCAGCAATGCAAATGACAAAAAGAAAAGATACTGTAAGACTTATGCTACTGCGTGATAGTATATTTACGGAGCACAACAATAAGGAAAAGATATGCAAGGAAACCAAGAGCAGATATGCGGGACAGACTAGTTTAGACAACTCCCAATAATGAAAAAAGGGTATATGGATCAAAAAATGTACGTATATAGCACATGTTGAGAAGCGGGTTGTAATGTCAAATTACAGGCATCATATGGTATATGATAGATAGGGCGGGGTGAAAACTGTGTGATGGCTAGTAGCTTTATATGTATATATAGGCAATAGCTATTATTATATTGCCCGCTACGACAGTTTTGATATATTCGTAGAATGAAGTGGAGAATGATAAAAATAAAATGCGAAATAAATGTCGTATGTAAGAACGAATTATCGTTACATGCTATGTATCTCGAATATGGTGTGTTGGTTATGTAAGGTGAGCAAAAATGGTGCTAAACTGTAAATTCGTTCAATCAGCCTGTGATGTGATAGAATCGCACAAGATGCTATCACAAGATGGCAACATAACCTGATTAGAGAGGAATTCACGATTCTTGTTGTTTCAAATGAGGTTTCTGTAGCTCTCAGAAGAGTACAATACGCAGCATGAGCAGAATGATGAATACTAAGGACACATATTTGTGTTTAGTCAAGATCTTCCTCATCGGGTGTTAGGCGACCACTAGCCATTCTACGGCCACGAGTATAATAATCGTCACCGTTCTCATCGACGCCATCAAATAGAGCGCGGTTCTCTGGCGTATTCAACGGGCCGAAGACTGCCTCATCCTCAGAATAATCCCATTGCACGGGGATCTGAGATCCGTCCTCGCCTTGTCCATAGACAATGCCACGCCACTCGCCGGCCATAATCTTGGCCGCCACACTAAGCATTAACTTCACCATGTTGCTCGGCGGGCCCAGAAGCAGACCACATGTCTTAGCCACGATCGACCAAGGGATGTTACGGATATTATCCACTTGCGACGAGTTATGGCGGTGGTGCGCGTAACGATTGCGGTTACGTGGCGGGGAGAATAGATGAGCGACTGAGGGAATTGGCGAAAGTGCACGACGGTGCGAAATGCTAGTAGTTGTACGGTGACTGGCGCGCTGTCGCAGGCACGACGAAGATGAGCTACGCTTGATCGGGTTAGGAGGCGCCGTGATAGACTGCGCGCGTGACCGCGAAGGCTCTTCAACGACACTCGAGGAGACTGGAGTTTTAGGAGTTTCGCTAACGGTTGACTTTGGCTCCGCAATGATCTCAGGGGCAGTATTCAAAGTCAAAGGTTTAGCCACACAGACAATCTCAACTTTAGTAACAGTTTGAGGCTTGACTTGAGGAGCGAGCACCTCTTTTTCAGGTAAGGTAGCATATTCTTCCTTGACAGGATGGGTAGGTTTGGCGGTGTCTAGTATGAATGGCGGTGAGTCAAGCTGTGACTCTGGTGGCGATGGTGGCATCTGAGGGCCTGGTTTCTGTCGTGAAGCATCCCATTCAACAGTGACGCTATGGAAAGAATCTGTCGAGCCCGCTGGCGAGTGGACGCCACTCCGGATGCTATCAGATGGGGCAGTGATGGTAGAAGAAGAATGTGATGATATAGTTGAAGAAACAGAGTTTCGTGGCCGCGGCTTTATGTTAGGGGGCCGAGGCGCCATAGTTAACGGCAGTCTAGATGGCATGGGGAGTGGCGATTTCGGGCGCTCTGAAACTCTAGAAACAGATGAAGAAGTGGACGAGGAAGACCCAAGGTTGAGGTGTGGTGGAATATTCATAGACCGAGAGGCCTGAAAGCCAGGACGTCTCAGACGCTTCTTTAGTACCGAGTTGCCGCCCATCCCGCTACCTTCATGAATCTCATTGCCAGTACGGCGAACGTCACGAGAGATGTTGCGGCTAGGCCGGGCAGTTGCATCTTCGGCCTCAAAGATGGCCGTCTCACGTTGGCGACTATACAAGCTACGTGATGTCATAGTCCGCACATGTGTCAAGTCACTGACTACAGAGCCGACATCGCTGATGTTGTCGTCATATTCTTCGAGGTCTTCAAGGCAGGCAGGCCCTTTGTTCTCATTGTCTTGAAGCGAATGGACATATTGTTTACGAATCCATTCTTGGCGTCGGCTCTCTGCTGAAATCTTCTCCTCCAGGTTAGTAACCATGGGCTTGACCTCGATATGAGTAGGATCAGCCTTTGGCGTAGGCAAGTAAGATTCGTCGAGGCAATAATCAGACTCCGCCTCTGAAAACTCGGAGTACGAAGACTCGGAGTGTGAAGTTGTTGGCCTGTCAGAAGCATTGCTACGACGGCGGTCAGACAGGGGATTGTTGTTGGTAGAGCTAACAGAGCCGCTGCGCGTCGGACGGCTCCATGTCTCGGGACTAGGTGACTGATCATATGGACCAAGTGGACTGACAAATGCTGAGTCCGATCGCTTCCAGCTCTGGCGGCGCGCCACCGATGGTACTTGTGGTGGAGCCATCTCCGGTTGGATATCAATAGAGAAGGTTCGTTCGAATGGGCAGATGGTCTTTTCAAACATGAGAATCTTACTAAGGACCTCGCGGAGAATCTCGGCGCGGTGGCAGTCGTCGGAGCTATCGAGGGGCAACTCAATTCGCCAGTATTGTGGGCGGCGGATCTGAAGCGCAAATCGAGAGCCTTCTTCGTCAAGGCACCAGCACTGGCCTTTAGGCAGAATAGGTTGTAGAGCAGAACCGCAGTTAAGGAAAGCAACAGAGCCAGGAGCTCGATATATCTTGAAAGCACCTATGTGAAGTTTAAATCAAGGATTGAATACGTAGTTAGCATGAGCAGATCGTTATTTTAGGTGGTGTTGATCTGTAAAATGGCAGGTTTGCCCGATAGTCAGTTACTCACCTATTGCGATGGTGCGCTCCATATGCGACGACCAAGTCAAAACTTCTTTGGGACTATGCGGCGCAGCTGCGGCGCGCGGGGATGTGCGGGCGGTAGCACTAAAGGCAATGATCTTGACGTTGGGATGGCTGTATAGCGTCTCGACTTTCTTGCCATGCTTTGCTTCTATAGCAGCGGCAGAAGCGGCAGACTCAAAATCATTGTCGGTGTGTGATGCAGATATTGTAGGAGTTTGCGAAGGCGGTGGGCGAGGGTTTGGGTTTGTGACAACCCGTCTAGGCGTAGAAGCCGTGGTAGTTCTGGATCTGGCAGCAGTTGCTCTAGTCGAGGCAGCAAAAGAAGGTGAAGATGATCGGCCGGTTGAGTACCGGTTTTGGGCGGTTCTGGAAGCCATGGTTTCGTCTTGGGCCACCGGCTAGTGCGGATCAAATCGAGAAATGTATGTTTGCGGTTATGAACAACGGTAGTGTTCAGAGAATGGAGAGGAGGGTAGAAATAGTTGGGGCTGCGGAAGTATATGTCCAGTCGGTTTGAGAAGATTATATTACAAGATGATAATAAAGCAGAGTAGAAAAGAAGAGGCAAGAAGAGGCAGCAAGTTGTAGAACAATCAAGATGTTGTCGCGAGAGGCCGTTGCCGGCTCTGAAGCGTCCTCATATGAATATAATGAAAACAGCGCAACAACAGCAATGTGGAGAGGGCCAGGCGTACTAGTTAAAGACGTCTAGCGAATTGGATCAAGGGCAACGACTACTGACCTCTTCTCCCATGTATGTGTATGAAACGGAAGCACTGGGGCAAGTCACGCCAGATCTCGTAGTGTATGGAGGAGAATGCGGCCACTTTTTTGGCGCTGTCTTGAAAGCAGCGTAGCAGCGTTTGTTCGAGAAGAGATGGGGTTGAGATTGTATCCGTTTCCCTTGTGATCGACCAGGTGTTACTGGTAGATGTATAATGGATGATAGTTGCAATGGCGTCTCGACACAGACAAAAGGGTGCTAAAACATATGCCAGGGGTGTCCTGTGAATTTTTTGGGGGTACTAAGGCCGTCTGAGAACAGGCTCAGAAATGGCACGATTATCGACGGCGATGTTTGGAAACGTCAAGAAAAAGCAAAAGAGTCGTTCGTTTTTCTGCTTCGGTTTGATGCCAGTCTCGTTTGACGAAAATCGGAAATTTGTGACCAAGTCGCGAAATGGTTTGGCGGGTAGAAAAAGAAAAAGAAAAAGAAAAAGAAAATTAAACGGGAAGAGGAAGACAACGTTGATACTACTAATATTACTACTGGCTGGCTGTTGTGAAAAGGTACTGCTAGAATTGGCCAATTAAGCTGACTGGGGCTCCCCAATTCGTAGCCTTGGCCGAGAAGAGAACCGGGTAGGGTGTTTTTGTAGGCTGGGTAGGGGTCTTTGTTGTCTTTGTCTCTGTTTTTGTTACATTTGTCTTAATTGTGTGTATCTGAGGAGACGACCAGATCGAACGTCTAGAAAGACTAAAGTTGTTTAATTAAACAGAGAAACAAAGAGAAATCGCCTCCAATTGAGTGCTGGCTTTAGCGCAGAGCAATTGGCCGATAAACAAGAGCCATAGTTTGATAAATAGAAAGGAAGAGACGTCTGGACGCCTGACTTGCGTTCTCGCTTCTAACTGGTCGAAGCGACGAGCAACCCACGTAGTTACGCACTCTCTTTTTCATTGTGTGTGATTATAAAGCTGCCTTCGGGCTCTCAAGCGAATCTTACAAAGCGATGGAACAGTAGATAGGCTCAAGTAATCGGCATTAAGTCCTACATAGTTGAACCTCCAATGATTAATATACTATCAAACCAGGCTCAAGTTTGTTGTTTACATTGGATCACTTGTTTGTTTTCTTAGCTTTTTTTTCATAATCAAATGGCGTACGTATTCGAAACTGACTTGTGACCTTCATCCATCCATACATCTAGCTTCCTTAGTACTCAGACTGCCTAATGCGGACGCCGATCCACACAGTGGTAGTATATATAATAAAATAATCAATTATCTATCCATCTGCTTCCTTCATCAACATCACAAGTAGATAGTAGCAGCTCCATCACTCCCATGATCTTTGATTTCTTCTCTTATCCTAGTATTTATGGAGTTGTTTTTCTTTGCTCCTCAACGAAGCTTTAATCAGCTCCAAGCTCAGCCAGTTTTTGTGCAGGGAAGGAACAGCTTTGTTGGGGAAACCACTTTCCTTTTCCGATCTAAGCTTCTCTCCCCCTCCTCTTTAGCACAAAATGCCATTTAGGGACAACCTGTAAAAGCCCACAAAATATGTTCTTTTGTTTGGCTTTCAAGGTCCGAGAAAAGAGGGGAAGTTCTCAAGAGAAATTAGTTCGATCTTTATCATGTTCTATAAAATGACCCGATATCTTCATAGTTCGAGAAACTTGAAATGAGAAATAATTGGAAAATTTTGGCCTAGACAAGGACAAACAATAAGAACTCGAACCAAATGAGACAATCGAAGAGAGCCCTGGTTTGCAGAGAAGAAGCCAATCTAACTTCCTAGTTGGCGGCTTCTCCATCAATGACTGCCGAAAGTAGTAAGATAGGCTTGTACATGTATATTAATCCTGCTTTCATTGGCTAACCCTTGCTCATGACAACGACTTCTATCACATCATAAAGATTTGTTACCAAGCGTAAACTCGACCGAAATACAATAGGGAGTATTGATTTGAGTGTTGATTGTTAATAATAGTACTGTCACTAACTAAGTTAGTTTTCTATTATAGAAATTTTTGGAAGATGCAAGCCGGTTGCCACTGCTACATCCGAAGATACCACGAGTCTGGGAAGCTTGAATATTCCCTTTCTGGAGCATACTATATTGAAAGATGAATCAAGCATATCTTAACTATGGCTGCATGATACGCATGCATGTTTATTGCCATCTATGGTACACCTTATATAACCACATCATATCTCTTTCACGTTTCTTTTCTCTTCTTGTTTGTTCCTGGCCCTTTTTTTTCTTTTCTTTTCACACTCTCCCATCTTTTACCATCCCTTGATGATGAGTTGTATGTCGATCAATATAGTCTCCGCGTCCTCAGCTATATACCTGGGCCTACCAGAAACCAAACAGTGCTTTTCGCTTGTCGGATGGGAGTTTTCGGCTATAAGAGAAATGAGCTTGTTCTTGTTTATCTTTGTACCTCGATTTCCCACTTTCTGCGTAAGCTTGAATGAGAACGTAATGTGTTCCACAAAGGTAACCTAGCCTTGGGTGTGAAAAACTGAACATGTTCAGGTTGTGAAAAATGGTGTACTTGCCACATGTACGTACATAGGATACGCTCTTTAGGTTAGGTTAGGCATATGTACCACTACGTGTAATGTACTGTACGTACAGCGTATCAAACGAAGGGGAGCCACGACATCCAAGATACGACCGTACAAGCTATAACAATAAGGACGTGGTGGCCATGGTAACTAACGCACGTTGACGATAAAAAAAGAGCCGAAAAAGAACGCCACTCGAAGATCAAGAAACAAAATGATATCGCATACTGTTTATGAATCCTGGTTGGACAACATTGTGGATATACTTTTGGTCTTGTCATAGTTAACATCTAATCGAGTAATGAGATGAAAAAGAAGTACTCTTGTATGCAATGCAATGTAGTGTCCCTTTTGAAACACCGCCAGCTTGAGAAGTTCTATTTGTGCAGACCTAGTCTGATAATCAAAGCAAGTCACCTGAATACACGATTTATGCAATAATACTCGGTCTCCAAGTACTTCTTTAGAATATAATTGTTGTTGATTCATTTAAATGTTGGTCTATAGAACTATAGAACCAGTAGGGGATGCCCAATCACAGTCAACAGACTGATCTTCTACGGAAGGGAATGAGGTACTACCTTACAATATTAAAGTATTTCTCCAATAAAATGGAATAAGATGGCACCCCAGCTGAAGAAGCCTGGAATAAAATGCCATTGGGCCTGAAGTGTAAACAAACAAGAACAAAGCTTTGACATGACCACAACAGTAAATTGGAAGATAATGACGGACAGACAGCGGCACCCGTGCACATCCTGAAATATGACATCCTAATAGATAGCTTAACTTAGTAGTACTAGTTGTACATGAGTGCATGAAGTATCCAAGAAAAAAATGGGCCATAGCAAACGCTGATACCATACATAATAGTAGTATTGTCAGAGAATTCTCATATCTATACTGTAGTATTAGGACTTCTGCCGAACGTGGCGTGATGCCTTGTCTCGAACCTCACATGATTATACTTTTGTGTCCAAATAGGATTCAAGTCCAAGGGTCTTGCTCTTTTCTTGGATGGACATTAGCATGTCCATGTGCCAAGGAATGTTGGGCAAATATTAAAGAGCACTGTCGATATACATCTATTTAAACATTTGTCTGTTCGAAGCTGAAATAAGATATATAATTACACTGGAGTTTGAAGTTGAGCCGCTATCTACAAGCCGACATGAGCTAAACCAACTTTATATATCACTCAACTGAAGCTACATGTACTACTTACTTAGTCGATAACATGTGGTGGGTGTCCCTACGTTTATAGACCACATGTTTACAAGTTTCGTATTGCCATTTGTTTGACTTGAGGCACCACACATGCTTGGCACTTATACGAGTAATGATATGTCTTGGTAGTGAGAAGATGGGAAGAAGATAAAAAAAGTATCAAGATAAAATAAATCAAATGATATCAAACATAAAACCGATAGAACAAACAGGAGATGAAACGCGTCACTGAAGAACGCAAAGGAGAAAAATAAAAATCACAATAAGCCGCCCTTGAACATGTAGAAAAAAACGAGAAACGGAAGACAGAGATGGAGCATCAGAGAACCAAGTGGACAAAGAATTGATGTTTATACATCTGACTTCCCGCATATCCTATTGTCCTGGAATGCATCGCCAAAGTCCTCACTCAGACGAAGCAAGATATCGGTCAACATGGAAACAATACTTTAACAAGAAACAAACCATAGCCAGCCACGTAGTAGAGCCCCCCTAAGAAACCTATCACGCAAGCTTTTGAAACAACAAAAGAAGATATGTCTCCCCCCAAGCAGGAGAAGAAGACAAACAAAAGCTATATGCTTATGTGACAAAGAATAAGTTCATCGCACGTGATGGAAATACCAGAAGAAAAATGATAGAAAGGAAAGACCTGGGCATAAAGTGAAGCCGTTTAGAGACAAGTAATTGAAGAGAGATTAAGATAAACTCACAAAACCCAGAGATCGAAAACTCGGAAATGAAAGATAAAAAATGTAACAGAAATGTAAAAAAGAAGATTTAGATGTCCTCCCCCAAGCCTCTGCATTGTGTATAGAAATGTATCTCTGCTCGAGTAAGGATGTCTTCATAGGCATCCAAACCCAGAGAAGAATCTGGAGAATAGAAAAAGAGAGATAAGAAATAAGAGCAGACAACAGTAAGACGTAATGACAAAAAGGGTTTGCCAACCAGTCCAGCTGTATAAAACGCTCCCAAGAAAAACATCAATCATTCAGGGCGTGAAAAAAAAACGAAGATTAACCATTATAAAACAACCTCTAAACCGGGAAAGAACAAAAATGTCGACGGAAGAAATATAGCGACACGTGAAGCGCCAAGATTTTAATGCTAAGGATGGGATGATGCGAGAATTTGCTTTATCGACACAATGTGCATTCGGAGCAATATTCGGTCATGACTAACTTGGTGCTGTGTGTCTGTTATTGTTGTCAGACTGAGATTCAACTCAAGTGATTGGTGATATCAAATAAGACTTACTGATGCTGATTTATCATGTATTATTAAGACATGTTGACGACATATAGACACCACAGTAAATGTATGTAGTATGTCTTAAGAACAAACGAAATCTTGTTAAGCCTGAGTATCAAAATGTAATCAGATCCTGATAGAATCAAACTGATTCTTCTGCCAAAAGTGACTAAGACATTTGGACACCACTAGGAAGATGCTTATATGGCAAGTCATTTATCAATAGAGCAGCCTCTTGTATAGATGACGTGATTACTATCTGAGAAGTAGACCGAATATAGGATCATGCCACACATCGAGCACTCTCTAGATCCAGAAAGAGGAAGCCTTGATTTCACCGTCGCTATAGCAGACTGGCTATGGCTAGACCAAAGGTATTATCTGCAGATCTAATGATCACCTTGGCTAAGTGACTGCAAGCCATGGATGAAGATAGGTAGGGAGCAAGGTAATGGCACAATGCCACTGAAATTAGGAGCTCTGACAACAAGGCTGGCTCGTCCTAAAGCGTATTTCAAGGTAGGAGTAAACTCAGAAGCTCAATGCGGATACTGGAGCTCATTGATGATGAAAGTAATCAAATTAGCACATGAGATAAGAAATAGATGGACCGTTAAGAGCGAGCTACATGATGCAGAGATACGGATTTTGTCGTAGCCGTGGTACATCAATATTGGTAGGTATAGAAAGTATGACAGAGCTAGCATCGCAAGCTAGTGGTCATTGGCTCATAGAAGAAACGGCATAGATGGATGAGATGGTCCTCTGGAAGTCCAATTCGAAGCGCAGATACAAATTAACAGAACGAATAACAAGAGTAGCGGCGGCGCAGCAGATAGAACACGACAAAGAAAATAAGACAGGCGTATGACATGATGTGAGATAGTCAGTCGCATTAAAACCAGACTTGAGGAAGAACTGCAAGTTCGGAGGAAATAAAAAAAGCCAAAAAAGCAAGTCATGCATAGTAAGATCAAGAAAAGGTCCAGAATCCAGGATTGATACATCAACAACAAGAAGGGCTCTTGATGAAGATTTGGTTGAGGGACAACCGAAAGAAAGACGAAAAAAAGAAATCCATATGGGGCGAGTAGTCTTTTGTGGGCTGAAAAGATGATGGTCCAGAAGGTTTGATGGTAGTTGGCGGTATTAAGTATCTTCAAGGCCAATATTTTTGACAGAAGTATTATAACAACCTTGATATTGAAATCTTGGTGCTAAATATGTACCTTGTATTGTGTGAACAAAAGAGTTACTGCTTGAGAAACAACCGGATGGTAAAAAAGAAAGTAAGCTGCTGCAAAAGTTAATGTCAGACACCAGCCCGGGTGGGTAGTCCAGCAGTGAAGAACGTTAAGCAAAAGACAGAAAGACAGCAAAGAAAATGTTGGCCCGAAAAGGATTGAGAGGGGTATCATAAGTTAGAAGATCCTTTGGGAGGCTATAATAGAAGAGAACCGTAGGTGTCGTAGAGAGGAAGTCGTAAGTTAAGGTCCAGATCCAGGGCTGAGGCAGTTGTCGAGTCAAGAAGTCCTGAGCACGGATGTGCAAAAAAGAAAAAAAAAAGAAAAATCCGGGGGTCGAAGAAGGGAAAGTCCAGTCAGAGAAAGTGTGAGGGCAAGATATTAATCCATGGTTACATGTAAGGTTTCACATGATTGATGAGGGCGCCAGAGTAAGGACATCATCATCTCAGTGCCATCAAAGGGGGGATAGACACGAGAGACGGATCAAAAATGGGCTTGGAGAGTAAGTAGTAG
Source organism: Endoconidiophora polonica (assembly GCA_001856765.1). NCBI lineage: Eukaryota > Fungi > Ascomycota > Sordariomycetes > Microascales > Ceratocystidaceae > Endoconidiophora > Endoconidiophora polonica. Next base: position 121,159 of record LXKZ01000111.1, on the reverse strand, counting down.
ACTGGCTTTTCGTTTTGATGTGATCCTGAGCAAGTGGCCGCTGGGTCGAATTGTCCGGGATTTACTCTTTCAATTCATGGGAAGTGGAAAGAAAAGAGAACTGAAAATCAGGGTTAGGGCCTTCGGATGCAAATTAGCATGAGGAGGCTACCGCAGCAGCAGTGGGACGCAACTGTGAAACATAAATCGTTGAGATAGTGATAGGTAGACTAGGAGATTTCACAAGCAACTTGTCAAAGAGAACGACTACTAGCAGCAGTATCCAGTAGTAGCGGGTGATGGATGTTGGACAGAATACTAGCTAGTAGGAAGGTAGTTAGGTAGAACCAAGACCGAAATTTGATGAGTTGGAACACAAACCGTTCTCTTGAGATATTTTCAAGAAGCTGATCAAGACCGCGGAGGTTGACCATACGGTCCTCTGTTATCATACTGACTATGAGGGTACCCCTGCGGCGACTTTGAAGGTTGCACGGGCGTTGGGCGGTTGTCACCGGGTCCGGGAGCAGAGCCGAGACCCTTGTTGACAGGTGATGGGTTGGTCCGCTCTTGGTATGGACCACGGCCGAACATGGGGTCCATGGGTTGCTTCATGGGCTCGTAGTGCGGCATGCCGCCTCCAGGACCGGAGACAGGCGGGTACGGTGGGTAGCCACTAGGGCCTGGAGGGTAGTTAGGAGGCTGACCAGCAGCGTAGCCATTCTGAGGAGGCGGGGCAGTGGCACCCATGCGATCATGAGGCGGTGGATAGACTGCAGGCTGCAGGTTCGCACCAGTAGTGACATAGGGTTGTTGGTTTCCATAATCAGGCATGACGGGCGGCGGGCCACCGTATGGAGCCTGGACTGGAGGAGCACTGTAGGAGGGCATTGACGATGGTGGGTAACCATTGTTGTAGTTTTGTGACTCGGGCTGACCGTTGTAACTAGACTGTGGCGGCGGTGGATGGGCATAGTTGCCTGGCGGAGGCGGGGCACTGCCAGGGTATGGTTGAGGGTGAACGTTGAATCTAGGGCCGCTGTTGACATCGTGATCACGGCGATCGGCGTATTCGTTCATGGGTATGCCTGGGGCACCGTTGTGGGCAGGTGGCATTTCAGGGCGCTGACTATAAGTGCTGGAGCCTTGGTAGCCGCTACCCATAGGTTGTGAGGTTGGTGGCGGTGGGGCAGCAATGGCGTTTGTTGCGGGCGAGTTAGACCGCCTGGCCATGCCGTTGGGGTTCATGTTGTTGTTGTTGTTGCTGTTGCTAGGGTAGTAGTTGTTGGCGTTGGCGTTGCTACTGACATTGCCATTGCCATTACTACTACCATTGCTGTTGGTATTTCCGTTTGCATGAACAGGCGATGCGACACCTCTGTTATTGCGGGCAGCCATGTTCTGGCGTTCATGTTCCCAGCGAGCCGAATCACTTTTTAGATCTTCGATCATAGCCTGAATGATGTAGACAGAACAGATTAGAGGATGATCAATGTATATAGAAAAGACGGGTTAAGACACAACAATAACACAGGAGAAAGAGAATGCACAACTCACTGAAGTCAAATTACGGTACGCTGTGATGTAGTAGCCAGGACGAGATTCATTTGTTTCGGGATCCTAAGTATGTGTTAGCGTCGATTAAGCCGAAAAGACGGCTGGTAAGAACATGCAACATACGATATAGATGCCTGGCCGCACTAGGGCATCATTGCCGAGATAGCGGCAGATATCGGCCGTAATGACCTCGCGATCGATGCCATCGCGATCAATGAAATACTCGTTGTGTCGTGCTGGAACAGCCGGTTGAGTGGTCATTGTCATGGGCGGACGAGTTGCAGCGTGTGTCATAACGTGGAAAAAAGAGACGAGCAAAATGTATCGATCCGGCAAGGCGATGGTTTATGACAAAGAAGATGGAAGAGAAGAGAGCGAGACGGCCTGGTTTTGTGGTTATGGAGTAGAAGTCCGGCAGAAACGGCGATTGTGTGATTTTGGAGGAGAGCTGAGGCACAGCTCTTAGGGCAGGGTCTGGAACAAGGCAAGAGCTCTGGATTTGCAAGAGAATGTGAAGAGATAGAACAAAGTTTATAAAAAGAAAGAAAAAAAAAACTGAAAATTGCGAGGATAAAAAGCCGGGAACAGTAAAAAGAGGAGAGGCAGGGTTAAAGAATGAAATAGAAGAAACCAAAGAATAATACAATTAATATAGGAAGAAAAAGAGGACACTTCTACTTTGGCAGGCTAACAAGCAAGTTTACTGCTGGATGTAGGAGGATGAATGGATATATCTGGTAATTGCAAATTGGGGGGGGGGGGAGCAGGATGGAGAGAAGGAACTACCAAAGTTGGTTTATGGAGGAGGTAGAACAGGTTGGTCTGGATATATCAAAGGTGCGAAAGAGTAAAAGCGAAGAAGAATAAATACTGCGCTGGGCGTGGCCGAAACGCTGTAGAATGTCGCTGGAGTGTGATCGATAGACGACGGAACGCGAGCAAAAGGAGGAAACCAAAACGAATTACCAGGTGAATGAAAGAGAAGCCAAGCACAATGATATGGAAATTTCGGAAGGAGTGACACCCAAAAGCGGTATGCTTGAAATTGAATAGCTCGTGAAAATTACTAGACGATTGATCTGTTGTTTGGCTGATTTTGCTATATGCAGAGAAGAAAGAGAAGACTTAGAAAGAGATCGAGAAGGAGAGCGGCGAACAGAAGCAGGAACACGCAAATACTAGGCCGACGGGAACGAGGACTTACTTGCCTCTCTTCTGGTCAGTCACTTCAGGTTTCTTATTTTTTTTTGTGCTGACTGTAACTCTTCTACTGCTTCAATCCGCAAAGCAAGCCTGCCTATAAATTGAGCACTTATTGATATGAAAAAGGTGCAAAGAGGAGGGGGTTGTTCTATAAGGCACCTTGAATCATTTGCTTGTGAATGGCTGGCTGTTAGTGGGGTGTGGTTCTAGGCTTGCTTGGCGCTTGTACTTGTTCATTGGCTATGTGTCTCTAGGATTGGACTAGGTGTGTCTGTTTCCTATATGGCATTCTTCCTGAGATTCTGGTATCATCTACTATGTAGGCGTGGCAATATACAAACCACTGAAATGTGTGTGGCAGCAGAGCACGTCTCACTATGCAAAAGTGCAATCAATATATGCACTTGAGTGATGAGAGAGGGGAAAGATTTGTCTTCTATCAAGGGCTATTAACTACTACTGCTACATACATCGTCATGCTTACTATGAGTTCTGGATAGAGCTTGACCCAGCTAATTCAGTAGCTAGCCGGTGGGGCTCTTTTAGCGGCAGGGCTCTCCATCTCTCTCTGAGCATATTAACAAGATATTGTGCCTGGTAAGACTTAGAGTCGTCGGAGCAGCAACAAGACTTTGAGGATAGTACTACTGTTAAAAAAAATAAGCTACAATAACAGGGCATGACGCTAACTAACAAATATTATGCTACTTAGGCTACTGGATACAATAGGTGCAGCACTAGACGTCAGTCAGTGGCAACTGTCTCGCGCTGGAGCCCATCGGACCAGCAATAGGTAGACGTTGCCCCTCCCCCTCTATGTAAAATCTGTTTCTAGCATTTGCTTGCTGTTAGCCTATAGCGAGCCTAGCGGTTGACTTTGCTATAAACCGATCTTCGTCGGTTTGCGTGGGTAGTAAACCTTGCTATATATATATATAATATATATATATATATATATATATATTACGCCTATAAAGAGGAAGAGAACGGTGGACCGGAAAGATAAAGGAAGGAGAGGTGTTGTCAGAATACTAGAGTTATTTTGATCTCTGATCTTATTTTCACGCTTATGAATCACATTCATATCTACTACCCACCAGTAGGGGACTTTCTCGGAACGAAATGTAATCATACCTCTCGATACTATGAAACTAACGCAAAAAGCCATGATGTCGCAACCACAGCGATATACAGATCAGAAGATACAATTTCCTGTTTGGTAGCGACTAGGAGACGCAAGCAAAGAAAAACCGTGACGGCAGCCGAGATCGTCCTGCTGTGCACAAGCGAGCATAGCTTTACGGCTTCCATAGAAAGCGCGTGAGCTAGGAGCTAGACAGAGTGTGTGTGGATTGAGGCCTGGTGGGAAGTTATGTATGTCTAGACTGATGGGCGCAACTTGATAGGCTGTTAAGCTCTTGGGGTCATTTGGGGATTTTCATTTCTAGTTTTTATTCGCTGTTGGACTAAATAAAGCGCCATGTGAGACATTCATAGCATATTGGTATCCTTCTGTGACAGATGACGCCAGCTGATAGACATCTAAGCTGACATTGGCAGGGTCCTCGGCGGGCCAGCCTCTCTCCAAGGCTTCTTTAGGGCCTTATTGTAAGTCCTCATACTAACATCGAGAACAACCCCTCCTTTAGTAGCTAAGCAATGCCTTAAAAGATGCTGGTCTTGTGCTCGATAGTCTAGGATTCCCCGGTCGGCTTTGGCGTCGATTAGCTTTTTGTTCTTCACTATTCAGTTAGTACATAATGCTGGCAAAATCTGTTCGGCATGATATAGCCAGCTGACCTAAAAATGGCCAATGTGAAGAGCATGATTCTGTTATATTAGAAGCGGAAACAGAAAGAAAAGAGAGGTCATTTCTTCGGCTGGACCAATCAGGGTGGCCATAGACATAGGTGGATAAGACGACGACGGGATTAACTTTGGACTAGTCAGGCAGGCCAGATGCTTTGGTAGTATCTTGAACAAGCCATGTCGATGTTAGTCGTATAGATGGTTTGCAATATCAACTGTATAGAATGTCAGATGCAATAGCTAAATCCTACTGGAAGGTGTGTGAGAGGCCATAGAGGTTCTATTTGGGGTAAGAAAAAGTATGGTAAGATAACTGAAGCAAGAAAGCATAACGGTCCAAGGTACGATCCAGAGCCTAGGCGGATGCCTAGAAAAAGAGAAGAATGCAAATAGGAAGAGAGGTAGCTTGTAGTAGCGATAATGTTACGGTATAATCGTTGGTGTCCGTGGTTGATAAGATTGATATTGATGGTGATATATGGCAACGTCTTCATGTTGATAGTTGATATCCGGGCTGGACATGACAAGCACAAAAAGAGCACAAAACAGAGCGCAGGTTAAATCCGGGATAGTTTGGCAATCCATATGGGCCGATCAACAAAGAAGATATATCCTCGGAAAATAGTAAAGCAGCAATAGAGAAGCAGCAAATCAAGGAAGAACATCCAGCGCGGTCCATTGGGTTCCTCGGCTGAGCGCAAGACGGGCAGGTGGAAACACAATGAGAAGCCTACTACTATCTCGACGTATCTGCGACGAAAAAATCCCTGTCAATGCCTTGCACTGGAAGGCATCTCTCGTTGTAGCCGGAGACATCGTGTCATCAGTCGAGCTGTTGCTCATCATGGAAATGACAACAGCCACATCTGTGATTCTTGGTAGGTCAAGGCTTCCATAGCGCTATCGGTGGCGAGTGAGTTAGTAGTGAAAACCTGAGCATATCTCGTTCTGGAAGTATCATTAGCAGTCGTATTATACGTTGTTGGAGCAGCAGTATCTCCAGCTTTCGATCTGTGTGCTGGGCAGCGAGTACTCGCTTGGCGTTTTGACACTGATATTCTTTTTTTTTTTTTGTTTTTTGGGGGGGGGGGGTTTCTGTCCCACCACTTCTTGTTGTATTTGGTCTTTTGTTTCTTTTCTGGCGGCTATCTCGTCTGCTGCCGATATATTGAAGACGATGGGGAGAAAAAAAGGCCGAGTTCTTGGGCAAGCACACAGAGACTTACCATGTCGTACCTTATTATATGATACTTTTCTAGGCTGAAGTGCCACGCTGCTTTGTCTTGATTTTTGGCCGCGTTGCAAGCAAGATGGAAAACTTTTCACTGTTCATGTTCGATGATGCAAACGTACATAACCTACACCAACAGTAGACAAGTCGAGACTGTGTCGGGTCACGAGAAAATGATCATGCTTCGTTTCGACAAATGAGGTTTGTTTCTCTTTCTCTCCCGCTAGTTGGCTATTGTTGAGTCTTGCCAACGCATAGCTGATTCATACATCTACGACGCCACGTTTGATATTAGCAGATGCAGTCTTATCCATATCATACAGACATATTATGGTGTAATATGCAAGCATGAACCCGTTTAGTTGCCTATCTCCTGTCTGCTATATTGATTATCTCGGCATATAAAAACACATTGTACTGCCTTTGCTGGGTTAGCTAGCGGTCATCGTCAGCCTGCTGGTCTGCTGTCAGCACGGTAGACGGCTGACTCTGTTGTTTTCATAACACTCAAGTCACTGCCAACTCATACATACATCGAGCAAACACATGCACGAATACATAATCACATTCGGATCCCATCATTGTACTTGCTACTAAGCTCATGGCCCTGCTTCTCTTTTGCTATTCTCGTCATGGGCCAACTTGGTTATGCTTGTTGTGCTGTCAGCCCGTAAGCACAGATGCTTGACAGGCAGGGCTATCTTGTTTACACTAAACAATCTCTTTAGTAAGTGATAGCTTGTGCCTCTGTTGCTAATGACGTCTCTTAGCAGACGACTATTACGCGGGTGCCAGCGTATCAGGCCTGTTGATCATACCTACTCAAGTATTATTTTCGTCTTTCCTTAGTTATTGGGGGACAACAAAGGACAAGCACCCCCTTCCTTGCCTGATCGATCCCATTAGAGCCCAACGGCGATACCACGGCAAAAGGACAAGAACGAGAATACAATAAGAACTGCTACTATGACGTGTGCTCTTTTCCCGGTGAACAAAGCGTGCATAAAACGGCAGTAGGACACAGGATATGCATTACATGGTGCTGCACGCCTCACCCACATCGTGACTTTTCTGTCTCGTTCTCATCTTGCTGCCGGTCGAATCAGCCTTCGAGACGGTCTTGATAACTAGGTAGTATCTTCATCCACCAAGAGAGAGCGTCGTACCAAGTGTTTCAGTAAGGTAACCAAGCACTAACAAAAAAAGAAATATTATCTCTTTTAATGTGCTTGAAGTAGATTAGAGAAAGGTGGGCCCAGGTTGGGCACCAATGCATCATTGTTCCCTGTTCATTTGTCCCGCAAGCAGTTCGTGACTTTATATTATATAAATGCCTAGAAATATCTACAAGCACAGTACATAAAATACCCATCAAGGCCCAATACATTGGCTAAGCTCACCTAGGCTTGCGATCTTGCCTCTTCAATGGCTGGCTATAGTGCGTGTCCAGGTGATTGATTTTAAAATAGCTCAACATTACATAGTTGGCAACATATCTCCAACAACAGGATTCTCTGGCTCGGATGTTCCTCTGGAATACTAATACATAGTAAAATAGAAATTTTCAAGTCCCATAGGCAAAATGGCCCAGAGTACATGTCGCTGAAGTTGGGCGCCGAAGTGCCGTATTCACCAAGATAACTCTATAACACCATACACTAACTTGTAAGCGTAATACTTAACTACTTGGTTCCCCAAATAGGCTAAAATAAATTTCTGCCCAACTCCCAACCAACGAAACAAGGAAACCCGCCATGCAAGAATCCATTCATTCCATAGAATCTGCTGTGACCCAGCCTCCAAGCACAAAGCACGGGCGCAGGGCCTTGCCTTCGATTTTGTTTTCCTTGTTCTCGTAGCTCTTTCTCGGCCAACGGATATCAGACTCCTGCAGCTAGATCTGGCGGCAACAGCGGGCACGGCGTTTAAACCAATACAGAGGATGTAGTAAAAACTAGGCTGTAGGAGATGGTGCTAGCAATAGTAGTAGGAATGTGTTTTTCCCAAATTAGGCAACGGTTAAGGCCTCCTGTGAAGCAGCATATTATGTATAATCAGAAATTCCCTCTTTAGCTTGCTCTCTATCGAAACCCCTCAAAAATAACTGACGATAGCAACATCTTCACTCGCAATGGGCACCGGGGAGGCCCTTGAAAGAAGCCTTTTATGACCATGTATCTTTTTTTTTTGGATGGACAAGATACCAATCATATCGGCAGAGGGGAAGACCTGCAGTCTCTAGTGTACATGGTAGGTACATACGGTATAGGAGGAAGCAGTCACATTCGCACTTGAGTGTTTTGTATCGCTCTGCGTATATGTATGTAACCCTACTACGGCGTAAAGATGTGGCCTAGCGTGACCACACCAGTGACAAATGAGCCTCGCTTGAAGGGGCGAGACTGGCCTTTTTTACTTCCTTCTTCTGTTTGTTGCTATATTTTCTTCTAGAAAGCACAGCCCGGGATATGGCCGGCCATGGCGAAATACGTCTAGTAGCACATGCGATATACGGATGCATATTGAGGCATGAGCCAGGCATTCAATGCATGGTAGTTAGGTATGATGTACATGGGCACCATGAATTAAGTACTAATACATGATAGTCTACTATGTCAAGAATACATAGTTTGTCAAGTTTCAATACTAACTAAACCCTAGTCATATCACAGCTAAGAGTACAGCACTAGCTAAGACGTTATATATACATATGTATATATAAGTATACAATATATCGGAAAGCCTGGGCCTAGCCTCAACCTATACCGTACATCCGGCACGGGGTTCAGTTAAACTAGTACCGGCTTATCGTGTTCAGTGCCTAGCGGCAGATTTTCCATATCCATACTTGTGCATCTTATAGGTTGGTGGGATTTCGAAATATCTTACTAGTCTGCATCGTCTTGCATGAAAAGCCACGATATATGGTTTTCCTCTTTCCTGCAGCCAAACGAGACGAACTAAGGTTTACCTCATGGAATGTGTAATTCCATAGATCCATATAGTAAGCTTTATTTATTCTCTACCTACAATCACTTGTATAAGGCATGGCACCTATAATGTAGCTAGCGGACCCAATCGCCATACTACGTACAAGGCTCCTGCGTCCCAAGGAACCACCACGGTGCATAAGGTTCACCGTCTTTATGAAGAAGATGGCTCTGTCTATGCCAAATCTAGAATGTAAATGTCTTCGAATGGCCAAGAAAGGACTACTGTTCGATGTGTTTGCCTCTAGTGCAGCAAGAGGACAAAAGGAACAACTAGAGCGCCGTATGAGTTGAGTTTCAAGGTTACATCATGCTGGGATTTTTTACTGGTAGTATGAACTCCAAGTGGAGTAGGAGGAAAAGTAAGTTGTAGGGCGATAGAAGATAGTGAGAATAATCCTGAAGTTGATGCATAGAAAAAAAGAAACGGCCTTACTATAGACACCAACGGGGAAGAAGCAGATAAAAGGAAGCATTAGTATTCAGTGATAGCGCAGCCACGTAATAGTAGCACCCAAAGTATCAACTGGGATCTTCCTAGGGAGATCAAAACTTTTCGTTGCTTTTCTGCAGTCGATGCCGTTGCTGTGACGCAAGCATCTTTCATGGCTAGTACTTACACGCTACATACATAGTACAATGTACGTGAAATATGTTACAGAAACCCCAATATATGTCAAAATCTCTTCACACCTGTGAACCAGCGGTGAAGAAAAAAAAAAGACATGAAAAGCCAGTCTAGATATTTCCTGGCTTATGTTTCATAGGACGGATAAAAAGGACTTGTATGATCGAAAAATAGATACAAAAAAATATGACAGATATCAAATTCAATTATCAGAGTGTTGGCATAAAATTTCAAGCCGGCTTAGCTGTGAGCTACTATGTATAGCCCGCAGATCCAGGCTATAGCAGTTTTTCTTCTTCCATTTTGAGCTTTCTCCGCCATATTAGCGCGGCATATTTGATATAATTGGAGGCAAATGAAAAGAATTGGATAGGATGTCAGGACGGACAAGGCAGACGTTATTTTATTGACACCGACTTGATACTGTTGGAGACGTTCAGATGGATATACAATTCATATGGAATCTTGGTATGGAACTATCACATTTATATCTAATACATCATTATGGCGTCTACAACAGTCAACGACGTTACTAACGAAACCTTTGCCACTTGGGCTGAACCTATTGTTCCATGTATTCCTTCGTTTTGTTCGTTTTGCTCTTCTTTGAAGTTCGCCGTGCAAAGGCAGAATAGTACATAACATTAATCAATTTTCTCGGAAGTTACAATGCAAGACGCTATTTTTTTTTCATTGCCATATCTGACGTCTGACAGCCTCTCTACACCTTCAAAACCAGCAAAACCTACCGTGGGATAGAAGAATAACCTCAGCTTGTTGGAACGATAGATTGAAACGGGGACATTAGTACTCGGAATTATCACTTACAGTTAGGGTTAGAGACAAAAAGTCTTCTTGATATCGTCTTAAGCTCCTAATGGATATTGGTTGCGGGAACAGCCAATCGCGGTACTTTTGAAAGAAAAGAAAAAACCAGTTTTCTAGCCTATGAACCTTCGCTCTAGCATTCGACCTTGGCATATATGGCCTGAACAGTCCATGGTCCGATATCTGCCGTTAGCCTCTATCGACAGGGATAACCTATCGATAAACTACCAAATTTAGACAAAACTAGAACAGCTAGCATGATATTTCTTAGCTCTATGGTTACTATTTAGCCTGCTTACATGACTTTGGGAAGCCTCTTCAACGACAGATCTGCAGTCCGTAGAAAATTCAGTATCTTCCTTACCTTCCTCCTATGCCCCCCCTCCCCCTTCAGGCTACCCAAAAACCTACATCTCTCATATCGTGAGATCCTATTATGACAAGAAGCCTGATATAGAAAAGACGCAAAGAAACCAGGCTTATATGAGAGAGCAGACAGGCGCAAAATACACTGTGAAGCATGGCCTCAAGAGGATATGTGTTGGGGAGGGAGTCTAGTACCGGGACTACGGACATGATGTGAGGCTATTGCCTCGGGCTCTATATATAGCTTCCTCTTCTCGGACTATTTGGGCCCGAAAGCTTGCTAGATGAAGAAGCAAAGCACTTAGGTTCGTCTTGACGACGTCTAATCTTCTATCACCGCCTTTTATTGCATCATAACATACAGCGAGAGACTCGAGAGATAGAGAGGCCTTGCCGTTTTTGGCCATAGGACAAGTATTTGAACAGGCATAGACAGGCATTGATGATTATAGAATCCTTATTCCCTGTCAGACAAAGTCGTTCTTGTGAAGACTTCAAAAAGCAATGAGTATGGCTGGCTGACTTGATATTTTACTTCAGAAGAAAAAAGGACTCCTCACGGACCAGCAGATGCCATACGAAGAGCCGCCATCTGAACGTTGTGTTCGTGGCTTGTCTTCAACCCGATCCAGCAAAGAAACGCCTACGAAACTTACGTGTAATTCCACGACTTCTACTTCCAGCCCCCTCCCCCCCTTCTTACTCCTCTGCCATTTCTTCCTCAAGTCGCTCCTCCCCCTTGTAAGTATCAGATATCCCTACCAGAAACCTAGAATAATACGTGGCAGGACACAAAGAGAAGAGTTGGAAAAGCTGACTAGATAGCAGTGTCTTTAGCGATTTGTAGATAGATAGCTATGAAACGATTCGCTCGAACGCATGGTGTCTTAAATGACGTAGAATAATAAGAAAACATATGAGTTTTATGTTTACAACCTAACTGAATATGGCGAGCCTTGATGATGCCTTTCGTTATCAGTATATCTCATAGTAAGTTACGATATGATTAAACCTGTTTGTGATCCTCTGTATACTGCAACGTAGTATCACAATTACGGACAGCGGCTATGAGATTACAATTTTATCTGTTTGCAATACAATCTTTTATATTAGAAGATATACACCGCAAGGTAAAGATCCACTGATTGTTCTAGGAGAAACATAATCGTAGTTGCGATTCTACAGGGAAGCTTGGGGGAGTGATTGGTTAGCCGCAGTCTTCAATATTGCTATGATAGCAAGTAGCGACATTTTGGAGCTAACCTTGAGCGGCCCAAGGCAGTCCGTGCTGGCCCTATTCAGAATGCTAGGTTTCTGGCAAACGTCTCGTCTGATATTGCTACGGTGAGTAACAATAGTAGTAGCACCAAAAGCAGTTTCACGATGACAGTCTATACGAGCATGTTGGGTAAGGTGTCTGCTAGATACAGGATGAGCGGTTTATATGCGCGTTTACGATGCGCTTGTATCTTGCCCCAGAGCATAGCTTGTTGAGCATTCCCTGATATGATTTCCAACTATGTCTCGTCATAGAATAGAACACCCGCCTCCCAGAAGATACACTTGCTACTAGAAGTAGTACTAGACCAAAATGAGAGTCCTGGTTGGGAAAGCAAGTATACAAACATGAACCCGGTCCATAAGTGCTTTCAGGCCTGACGCCCAGCCGGCAGGGATGTGCCCTTTCTGGAAGACAAACACAGCTAACTGCTGTCAGTCTTAATGCCCAACGAAAAGGAAATAAATAAACAAAAAAATCCGGCTTTGATAAATTCTCAGACTTTATGAGGCTCTTTCATTTTAACCAGAACCAGAAAGGTACTATACAAGGATAGGATAGCAAGGGAGAGGATTAAAAAAAAGCCAGGCACTTCTCATTCGCACTTCTTATACTAGAAGATAGTTGTAGCACTAATCTTTGCCAGACTGTAGAAAACTCGTCGCCCTTGCTGCCCAAGTACGAAGCGGTGTAGCTCCAGCAACATGAAGAAGACACAGTGGTTGATCAATCGGAAGCGAGGCAATGATTCAGACGTCGTGGCCTTGGGGGTACCATCAACAACGATACAAAGTTGATATCTGGAGAGAGAGAGAAACAAAAGGTAATAGAAGGGGAACATGATATCCAATCATGCGACCTTGCTGTCTGTCGCCTTCCTAGAACGCTTTCTTCGGCTGCTTCTACTGTTGCTACCCCTCTTCTTTATTCTCTGTTGGATAATCCGCGTGGTCCTGAGCCCGTCAGCAGAAGATAAAAGTATAAGCTGGGTTGGTTCGGATAGCCTTGGAACAATAAACAGAAAATAGCCAAGACTTGAACCTTCCTTAGCCATACTTTCTTCTTTTTCTACCCTTTTTTTCCCTTTATGTTCGTTATCCGAAGTTGAGAGTGCGTTGGCCCGTCTCTCGCTTGGCTCCTCGATTCCCGCGCCTTCCCCGGCTTGGAGCCGACAGGGACGAAGAGGAAGCTGACACCCCTCTAGTAGAAGGAGGCTGAGGAGTAGAAATAGCTCCAGTGCCATTGCCATAGATAGATGCTTGAGACTGGCCTGTGACTTCCATCCTGCCACGTTGCTCTCCCTCCTCATCAGCTTTCTGTAGCGATACTGCGTAGTGCCAGTCTAGATGACTTTGAAGATCGGCTGCAAGTCCAAACGGGAGGTCTGGACAGTGCATGCAGAAGAAGAGGGACTCTTCGTCGGAGTTGTTTTCGTTGCGGTGGTGGTTGATATTTTCTTGGTTATATACGGCTTTGGTGTTGGCTCCGCAAGTCATGCTAGAGCTAGTATTTGTATTGGTGGTAGCGTGTATAATTTCTGTCTGCTTATGCTCGGTTACGGCAGCAGGCGGAATTGAGAGGAGACTTTCTATAGAACCAGGCCGCGGTTGCTTTGCTTGTATTGTTGTTGTTGCTGCTGCTGCTGATTTGTGTTGTTCCATTTCGCGTAAGTCCGTCACTGCTGGCTCCGTCTGTATTTGCGTATGATATTGCTTCTCGGACTGTACAAGGCTGACTCTATCGATGCCAACGCCCGCATCATCTATACCCAACTCCTCTTCGTCTTGCCCGTGTACCAGCAGAGCCTGGTTTCCTTCATAATATGTAGTGCTCTGCACTCTCTGTTCTAGCTTAGGAGAATGAGAGTTCAATGCCGGTTTCTGATGAGTGGTTTCCTTAGCTTTGAGGAGGAAGTTGGCGATGCTTCCCGGGGTAGTTGAGGCATTGTCTATACGGCGCCGTTTCGCGCCGTTGTGTTCGCGTGATGCCGTTTGATCTCGTGTGAGCGGCTGCGTATTTGTGTAGTCTGTAGACGATGCAACGGCCGGTGCGTTAGGCATAACTCCCTTGACTAAGAATCCGCTAATGCCCATATTACCAGTCACATCTTCTTCAAAGCCCGAGACATTAATGCTGAGATGTTCGCAAGGCCATCCGTACCCTTCTGTCAGAATGGCAGCAAACAGAGACTCGCACGTGGCTATCAGTACTTCTTCAGTGACTGGCCTGCCTTTGGGTATAGGCATGCCTTTGGACTTGGAACCCCCACCGCCGGTGAAATGTAATGTAAGGGTCTTAGGTCGCCGTTTATTCTCAAAGATGCCAACATCCATCATACGCGCAAAGATATCGGAAGAGAAGATACGGAACCACGAAGTGGCCTGAGCTGGACTTGATATTGCAGGACGGAACTGCTTAGCTGACAACATGGACTTTATTTGTGTGCGTGGCGTGACCTCTGATGTATCAATACCGCGGACCGTGTTGTACACCCACATACCAGTTTCCTGGCCTAAACGCGCACTGAGTTGTCCTAGAGACACACCTACGATCTCTGAGACGTCCTCTGTGCCAAATTCTGTGGCCACCTTCTCGCCCAACTTGCCGCCTAGATAGCGAATCTTGGTGAACTTGAGCCTTCCCAAGAAATAGCCAACTGCACGAGCCCTGATGATGGTTTGGCCGCCGGGTTTCTTGTGTCCTGAGCCCAATTTGCTAACTAGCTTGTTGACAGACACGCCGCCAGAGCATGTATATTGTAGTTCATCAAAAATTCGTTGGCGTACCTGACGGACGATACGCGCCGCTATGGACAACGCAACATCGTCCCAGTCGATTTGTTCCCGTTCTTCGCTTGCAGAGAGCGGAATGACTTCGTCATCAGCCCAATCTATAGAGACTCCATGAGGTAGAGGTAAGTATTGATCCTGGCCCTGACCCTGACCCTGAACCAAAGCTTGTTGTAGTTCAGGATACTCTTGTAGGAGCTCTTTCTGGATTTGGGCTGAAAGATCCATGAAAACCTCGTCGATAGATGCCTTTTCTACTTTTTGGAGATGTCCTTGAGGCAACATATCTGTAATCAACTTCATGATTTTACGTGACTCAATTCGATATGGATCAAGCGATACTTTATCACTGGCAACATGATGTGCTGCATCCGAACGATATGCCCACTTAGTATCGCCCTCGCGCCAAGTAGCGACGTGTTGGAAAGTGAGCTCAGGGCACAGCTTCCGTGCTTCAGGGACCGTAGTTAATCTCTTGACACCAAACGCTCGCGCGGGATAGTTGATCGCAATGAGTCCTTGCCTAAAATAAAGTATGCCTGTTAATAAGTGGTTCAGATGTGCTCGATGAAGACGCCACTATCAACTAACCATTGTCGGACAGCCAACGGTTTATCTCGAGGTAGGTTGAGCCTCACAATTTCACATTGGGCGTAGAAAGCATCTAAATCAATGTGCCCGATGATGCGTAGAGGAGTAGATGTAGAGTAGCCTGCCATCTGCATGAGATGCCGGGCAGTAAATCTAGAAAGTCTCGAAGACGGCGAGGTAGGCCGTGTGAACTCGCATTCGCCCATGACAGACATGTGAGGTGCTGAACTTTGAGCTTTATAGGTCTCACTACTTGAAGCAAAGTCTTGCAGCTTATGCTGGTCCTTTTTCTCCAGGCTCTAGTATTGAATAGACGGTCATTAACGCGTCGAAAGGATCATGAGGACGAAGGTATTAACAAACGTGTGATCATGAAATCAGCAACACAACAGTCAATCCATATATCTCAATAGCAAACTGCTGCAGACTTAATAAACGACCAATATATTAAATAGTTACAATTGAAGGAGTAATCATGAGTTAGATCCTCAACTAGATGTTGTATACGAAGGAAATATAGCTAAGGACTGTCTTAACAGTGGGTCCAACCTACGAATTATGTCTCGTGATTGGGTGCGTGCAAAGTATCTCTACTCTAGCTTCCCTATCGTGGCTTCAGCCAACCGAAAATATCGGCGTCATTGTACCGTAAGTTTCAATTCAACAATGAAAATAACAGGAGTTCTAATATGCTAATGAAATCCAATAATGAGGAATTCTGTTCGGTTTTGACTTGCTACGTACTGTATGGCAGCTGAAGAATCCTCTTCAGGGTTTTTGATAACCCTCGAAATAGACAAGCTTGTACTACGTTTCTACCAGCACTTATGATCTTCAAGATCGTACATTTATATTGACTATTATCTACTGGTCACTCAAAAAGTACACACAACGTTCTATACTGGACTAAATTGTTATAAAGGTCGCCTATAAACAAGCTAGCGACCCAAACCTCCAATATCGAAGAAAAAAAGGGGGCGCGATACAACACCAAGCCCAAATCAGCCACATCCATAGCCTTACTTTGCCTCCTACTCCCAGGGTTCTGTCCACTGAGTCAGGCGGTGTGTTGTGCTTTGGCAATATTTCTCGAATGTACTTGGTTTTCTTACATCTCAGACCGCACTTTGAACCGCACAAAGGCAGTTTAATAAATCATCATCAAGTGTTGCGCCAGAACTTAGGTTTTTGTTTATAATTTCATAGCTGATAGTCAAGATAATCACGGTACGTACTATACCATCATCTCATCTTCCAGGGTACTTTTCACTTGCTTGATGAAGTAGAGCTTTCAGTTCAAAATTCATGGAGCTATGTACGATCAACTAAGCGGACATCACCAGTGTGTAGAGTAACTTGAGGCATTTTTGGTTATCAATGGTATTCTATAATTTTATGGCTATGTATAGTATCAAATCATCATTGTGTAGTGCCCGATGTCTCTTATAACAGAGAAAGTGATGCCATTGTTAGAGTTAGTTACTTACCTCAAGCTGCTATCATTGTTTCGATCCCACAATGCAATGTTGAAAAGAAGAATCCTCTGTTGCAGGTTCATGGTCAATCATGTTAAAGTTGGAGATGTCTACAGTAGGGTTAATATCAGCTGTGTCAGTAACCCAATACAAGCAGCCATAATTTCCCGCCCTTAAGTCCTATTAGTATCTTCTCACTATATTTATGGTTATCCAGCGGCCGACCTCCTTTGTAATGTAGAATACATCTCTTCCATTATGTTAGTAAATTCTATCTTGCGATCTCGCTTGGAAAGCTTCATTACTAGGTCATAATGTAGCCCCTAGCCTCGTATACCATCAATATTTATGGAACTAGGTTGTTTTAACATTGCAGTGATATACACAGGGGGGCAGGTGTTCCTGTGCTTTCAGTACGACAGGCTCTGAAACCTCATGTTGACAGGGTGAGACGATCTGGTTAACACGATCCTATGTATGGATGGCTTTGAGGGACCGACAAATATGTAATGGCTTCTGTTACAGCTTGAAAGCTGCCCATAGTTGTCACGGACTCCGCTCGCCATGATCTCCATAGAATTTGAGTCGATCCCTTGTTGATCCCTTGTTGAGGATTGATCGGAACCATTAACAAGTCTACGAATCTATAAAAGTATAGGCTTCCCACTTTACTGGCTATTCTTTTCGTTGTTCTAGATCTGAGCATTTCGAGTTTATCTTCTCTAGACTTTGAGGTTCTCTGTCTTCTTTGTCGAATCCGCTCTGTGAGCAGCGTCACTCTCTTTCGTCACTTGGCTGACATTACATTCTTTGAAAACACTACAAGATTTACTATCAAACTTTCCTTCGTTACCGAGACTGGCTTCTCATCCATTCTTTTCTTTTGACTTTCCTTCGATACATCCCTATATTGTCTAGCTCGCAGTTACATTCAATAGCCTTTTTTACTGGTTTTTTTCTTTCAATATGAAGTTCAGCGCCGTTCTCTCCGCTGCCATGCAGCTCGTTGTAACTACGGCTCAACTCACTGATTCATTACTTAGCAAGTCTGTTGATGTCCTCACTCTCGATAACTCCTTCAACCCCATCAAGGAGGCTTACTGGACTGGTTTGCCCCACCATCGCCGTACTCCGTTTGCTGTTTCTCCTGATGGCAAGACTGCCTATTTGGCATATCTAGACTCTAGCGAGACTGATGTCCATGTTCAGGCTATCGACCCCTCTACCTTCGTTGCCACCGGTGTCAGTATCACCGTCTCTGGTGCCAAGGAAGCTGGAGGCCTTATTGCCCACAACGATGGTTTTGCCCTCTTAACTACTGAGCCTATGCCGTCGGGAACTACGGATGCGCCTCCAGACAATTCTCCTGTTGCTGCCATGTATCGTTACGATGCTTCGGGCACTCAGACTTGGAAGACTTGGCTGGGCGGCCCTAACATCGATGCTACTAACAGCTTAGCATCTCCCGATCTCAACGGGGATCTCGTCTTCTCTGAAAAAGCTGGCTACTATGCTGCCTATTTCGTTGTTACTTCCTACTCGGGTGACGCTAGCGGCCACTTTGGCGATGCTATCCGCTACATCACTACTGATGGAAAGCTAGAGCCAATTGCTGGTGCGTCTAGCTCGTGGGGGTGCAGCCATAACACTGGTATTGCTTTTGAGGCTGCTGATGCCCCCCCTTATGCTAGCATTTGCGCTGAAGATCAAGGCGCTATCTGGCTAAACACCAAGTCGCAAGGTATGATGAATGATAACGTTAAGATCAGTAATGAGCATGTCATCAACGGTGCCAGTAACGAGGCTATGGGCGGAATGAGCGGCTCATATAGTAGCCTATCGCGGTTTGGAGGTGCTAGTGCAGACAGCGATGCTTATATCTTCACTTGGGTTTCTCGTGGCGCCATCAACCTTTCTGAGAACACTTGGATGGGCGACGGTTATACCCACGCCGACAACCGTACCGTGGCGCGTAACATTGCCATTTCGATTTTCTCGGACAAGAACACTCTTGTCGGCGAGCAAGCTACCTCAATTGTTGGTTCCGCAGATGGCGATTCACAGGTTAACTGGATCACTAAAGGCACGGCTGACTGTCAGAATGCCCACGTCGCCACTTTTGATTCTAGCTATGCGCTAGTCACTTGGGAGGAAATTGCCGACCCCGAGTGCGACTTTGATGCTATGGGCTGCAAGGGCTCATTCTCTGGTACCTACTATCAACAGGTTGACAGTGCTGGAAACAAAGTCGGTGATGCGGTAAAGTCCACAGACTCCTTTGTTGCCGGTGACATGGTGACGATGAGCGATGGACGTATCTGCTGGCCTTATGTGAGCATGGATTGGCGTCTTGATGTTACTGCTGATCAATTGCGGTCGACTACTAAAAAGATGTCCTTTGCTTGTATGAGTCTGTCTGGTTCTAGCGATACTAGTAGTAACGCTAACTTGACTACCTCTGCCGTAGGTTCTGCTGCTACATCGATACAAGATTCCATCTCGATAATATCTGGAGCTTCCCCCGAACATACTCTTGAGACGGCCGATACTGCTGCCACCTCCAACCCCGTGTCCTCCCCTGTCTTTGAGGTGCCATCAACCTTCCAAACTATCGTCTCTCCATCGACTACTCTTATGACCGGAAGCAGCGATGTGATTCCCACTACCACTAGTGATTCTCTTGATCCCGAGACTACTGATGTCTTCTTCTCTTACCCTGTATTTGGCAACACTGCCGGCCAATCAGGCACCGCTGCGCCTCCGGTTAGTTCGTTCCCATACTGGAACTGGAACCTCCCTCATAGAATCAAGGCTTTGAAGCAAAGCACACCCACTATAACCGTCACTGCTACTGTTTACCGTTGAAGTCTAAATGGCTACATATACATTAGGACCCTTGCCATAACAGGCAAGGTAACCATTCACATTATATATAGTTCTAGTGTCCATTTTCAACTGTCACACAATATGAATTTTCTTTAGCAATATCTTACTGTTCACTTCATGCATGCACATGTACTATTACAATAGGCTAATGTTTGCCTACTATAACTACTATAATGCGAGAACAACATGATTGTAAATGGGTTGGTGTCGTATCTGTAGGATCATAACCTTGTATACTACGATAAGCTAGACTGGTATGCCAAACACTCAATCTAGCCCAGAAGAGGATGAGTTTCCTAAAAGCGATGCTTTTTCGTAGAAATCCATACTGTCGCAAATTAAAGTTTATATGTCGAGATCTGTGGGTAGTCTTGCGAATCTTGTCAATTTCGCCGTTGAACGCCGGCATGGCGCCCCTTGGTTACGTACAATGATTCGAGCTACTGGCAATTGTAATATTCAAGAAATACATATATAAAGACAATGGCCACCCAAGGTTGATGACTGAATAATTGAAGAGCTACTACTTTCTTTATCTTCGGTCTTCACTTGTAGCAAGTTTTGATTGCGATGTCCGTTTATGTTAACAAAGATGCCGAAGCGGCAAGCGGGGTTCAATCGCTGAGCCCCTCGGAGCACAATAATGGGCACTTAGCATCTACCCAGTTACGCCATGACTTCAAAGGCCGGCATGTCTCCATGATTGCTGTAGCTGGTGCTATGGGAACAGGCTTGATTATCGGCTCCGGCACGGCTTTAGTCCGAGGCGGCCCTGGTAGCACGTTGATTGCGTATGCGATCATCGGCACCGTGGTGTACTTTGTGATGACGGCGCTTGGTGAGATGACGACGATGTTTCCTATGGACAAGGGGTTCTCAGGATATGCAACTCGATTTGTTGATCCAGCACTTGGGTAAGTTAATGGAGCATTTTGGGTGGCGAGACAAAGAGAAAGAGAGAACTGACACGGCTATAGATTTGCTACGGGTTGGAACTACTTCTTTAAATATGCCATTGTGTTACCAAACAACCTGACAGCAGCTGGAATAATAATTCAGTATTGGCGACCGGATCTAAACGTGGCCATATTCGTTGCATCATTCACGGTTGCTTGTGTCCTAGTCAACGCAAGTTTTTCCATCTTACTATGAGACTCGCTATAATCTAACATAGTCCTAGTTACTTCATGTATCATATTTTGGCGAGTCTGAGTTCTGGATGTCAGTTGTTAAGCTTCTTGTTATGGTAACTGTGATAATTACATGCTTTGTCATCTCAATGGGCGGTTCCCCGTCTGGGGAGCGTATCGGCTTCAAATACTGGACCAACCCAGGCTCCTTTGGCGAGTATCTCGAAACAGGCGCCAAAGGACGCTTCCTTGGCCTCTGGGCGGCCGTGATTCAGAGCTGCTTCGTATTCATCGGAACTGAAACCGTGGGCATTGCATTTGGCGAGTCGTCCAACCCGCGCCGGACGGTTCCTCGTGCCATTAACCAAACACTATGGCGTATCGTGTTTATCTATATTCTTGGCGTGTTGGTCCTGACTATGTCTGTGCCATACAACAACGAACGGCTGATTGGAGGCACCAAGGAGAAGACTGGTGCAGCTGCCAGTCCCTTCGTGATTGCTATTCAGCTGGCAGGCATCAAGGTCTTTCCCGATGTCATTAACGCCTGTCTGTTGGTGTTTGTATTAAGCGCGGCAAACTCCGACATCTACATTGCATCGCGATCATTATATGGGTTAGCGCGCGATGGCCAGGCGCCTGCAGTTTTCAAGCGCACGACAAGCAAGGGCGTACCCGTGTACAGTGTATTGGCAGCAACTCTGTTTACGCTACTTGGCTACATGAACGCCAAGAAGAGCGCGGCAACTGTATTTCAGTACCTAGTGACTCTTGTCACAGTATTTGGAACGCTGAACTGGGCTAGCGTTCTTGTCAGCTATCTTGCTATGCTCAACGGCATGAAGAAGCAAGGGGTTAGCAGAGACCAGATGCCATATCGTGGCGTGTTCCAGCCATACGGCGCTTACTTCGCGCTATTTGTGACGATTCTAGTCACTCTATTTAACGGTAAGCAAGCACGCGCGGCTACTATCACTATGAATACTGTCAGAGAAGTGAAAACCTTGAATATATTTGTAATAACTCTCCTTATGTCGCAGGCTACAAAGCATTTATTCACTCGTTCGACAAGATCTCATTTGTTACGTCATACATCGGCATCATCGTCTACCTGATCAACATCTTTGGCTACAAGGCCTGGTATAAGACGAGACGCATTACGGCGAGTGACATGGACTTGTTAACTGGCCGTTTGGATCGGGATGGGACAGAATATGTAGCACCGTTTGAAAAAGGTGTGCGATGGGTTCATGCAAAGGCTGTCCATCAAAAGAAGACTTCAGCCAACTTCTAGTGAGACCGTAGTTAGCATGCAGTCTAGTCAGGGGAGGTTGTATAATAGCTAACAAAATTGACCAAAGGCGGTGAAGCCCATGAACGACAAAAACGTAAAGGAAAAAATGCCACGGCGGGGTGGCAGCAACCGCCCCACTCTTAAAAAGCGAGTTCTACCGATGAGTAGCCGATAATTGACCCCACTACACACCGACTATTTTTTTATGACAAGCTGGGAAAAGGAACAGCAGCCTGCAAAAAACAACAACAGTGCTTCAACATGACGATATGCTGCCAGGGGGGGGGGGGGGGGGGGGGGCATGGCACACTTTTTCTGAGCAGCTGGCTTAGGCTTTCGTCAAAGTGGATTTTTTTCACGATGGAGGGGAACGAATGAATGGACAGGAGCGGAATGGAGGGGTCAAAAATGAGATTAATTTCACTTTACTCTCCAATTCATCCATCGTGAGCAATAACAAACAGCCTACTACAGAACTTCAAACAATGGAGGGGCATATCGAGACACGAAGGGGATCCTGTTCTTCAGCTAATGTAGGTCAGGGGCAAAGCCAGCTAACTCAGGCTCTCAGTACATATGCACAATTTCACAAAACAAATGTGGCTGTTTGCGGCTAGATGCAGTTTGAGCCGCTTACTAAAGACACATTTCGGTGCCTATGGTCGTTCGGTGCCCGCGATCATATATTTGCTGTTTTCCTTGCGCCTCGGAGTTGCTGTTATTTTGCCCTGTCGCAGTTCATCGCTGATTCATCGCACATAAGGCCTGGAAGAAGAAATATGAAAAGAAAAAAGAAATTAGAAAGAAACGGGACAAGAAAATTTCCATAAATAATGTTAATAATGATAATAAACAAAAGCGAGTCATTTCATTCTGGGTTGCACTGACCACTCATGTGCACCGGAAAGCCGCTTCGCTGGTAATAGTAGTGCGAAAATTTTAATCTGGATCTTTTCTTTGCTGCGTCGGCTTTTTTAGGCATCTTGCCCTGCTGTAGATACTTGTTAACTGCTTCCATATTTTGCGGCAACTGCCCCCCCCGTCAGCAGCACAAAGTGTGTAAATTACGAAATATCTCATATAAAGTACCTAATTTCTCATCGTGCTCAAGGCCCTATCTATCTCTCTTTCGTCTCGACTCATCGTTAATCAGCCTCATCAAAACGTCGTAATCTCAGCTGTACCCATAATCTCCCAAAATCTAGCCCATCAAAATAGACTCATTATCCGTCGGGACGCTACCTATACCAACCGCGGTCTTTCTCCTGTGCACTGTTCGACGGACAACGACCATAACAACAGGTTTGTTTACTACTGCTAGAGCCAGTACTACTGCTATTAGCATGGCTCCTCTACTCTAGTGAGTTACTCGACCAACTAACTCTACTTTACGTTACAAGGAACCCGCTATCTTGGGTAGATTTGAACGGCAGAAAAAAAAGGCCAAGAAAAATCGACGACAGTGGAATGAATGTTGTGATTTTTTCCTCCTAGGATTTTACCACCGCCGCTTTTTTGATCTCGCTTCGATCTTTTGGCCTCGAATTTTTCACCCACCGGCCTGTTTTCCTCCTCCTTGCCTGATTCTTCCAGGTCCGCCGCCTCGTGAAGCTTGACGGCCCAGTAGACAACAGACTTCTTCTCAGATACCGACCACCGACGCCCCCTCTAAACGTCCACCTTGGAGTCTCATATTCTTGTACCCGATATTCTTCTTCTCTTTTTTCCTTTTCTTCTCTCATAGTCCTCTTCGATCTCCAACCGGAAAAAAAAAATCACAACATCTGCCTGCCATGAATGGCGCTCAAGTTCGCAACCTTCTAGGGGCCATTCTGAATCCCGATGCCGATACCAGAAAGCAAGCCGAAGCCCAGCTGCAGCAGGTGAGCATCAAGCTGCCACATACTCTGTTATCATCCTCGTACTCAATACCTACTGCTGTGATGCTATGGTCCGCAGTAGTGGTTTTGTGCCTAGTGGTTACAGCACTAAACACTACCCAACACTAACACATGCCCTCTCCCATACATAGTTCCATAATCAGCCCGGCTTCCTAAGTATTCTGCTCGACATTCTGCAGGGCGAGCCGGACGTCAACATCCGCCTATCCAGTATGTATACATCGGTCCCTTTTTGTTACACCCTTTTGAATCTCTCATCCCTCGCTTCATGTGACTGCTGCTACTACCACCCTACCCACCTTACTGGGCTTGTCTGTACACCGACGTCCACTTCAGCACTCAGTCCGAAGCCGTCTACATGAAACCCACGTATCCCGGCCTGTCGTCCGAGATCTTCCGGAATCGATCCCCGTTTCCGCCGCGCACACATCAGCAGCCTATCACCACAATATCCTATATACTAACCCTAAACTACTTTCCTCCTCGACAGCTGCTATTTATGCCAAGAACCGTGTCAATCATGCTTGGGCCGTAGTCGAAACTCCCGAAAAGGAAGACTATGTCATCCCCGAGGCCGAGAAGGCTATCTTCCGCGAGCGTCTACTCCCCCTTATGGCATCGGCTGAAGGCCTTGTACGTCCTCAGTTGATCCCCATTCTTCAACGTATCCTACATTACGATTTCCCTGAGAGATGGCCTTCTTTCCTTGATTTCACCCTTCAACTTCTCAACACGAACGACACCCGCGCCGTGCTTACTGGCCTCGAGTGCTTGCTAGCCATATGTCGCACCTACCGTTACAAGTCAAGTGACAGTGACTCACGCGCCAATTTCGACAAGATTATCGAGGCTAGCTTTCCCCGTCTTCTTTCTGTTACCACGGAGCTTCTAGGACAGGACAGCGATGAGGCTGGTGAGATGCTCCACCTTGCTCTAAAGTGCTACAAGCACGCTACTTGGGTATGTTTCCAAGATCAGATCTATCTTTCCCTATTAAACACGCAATTAATTCCACCATTATAGCTCGAGCTTTCCGCATTCCTCCGTGATACCAGCCAGTGCCATGGTTGGTGCAGTGTCTTTCTACAGACCATTGCTAAGAATGCGCCTGCCTCTGCCATGGAAGGTGAGCCATTTGAACGTGAAAAACACCACTGGTGGAAGGCCAAGAAGTGGGCTTACTTCAACCTCAACCGTCTGTTCATCAGGTCAGTCTTCTAATACCACAAAATTTAGCTCAGCATCAACCTTTATACATACTAACGAATTTTGGGATCTTATTAGACACGGAAACACCTCGACTGTTGGCAAATCTTGCGAGCCAGCCCTACAGGAATTTGCTAAGGACTTCACCACCAACATTGCACCTGAGATTCTCAAAGCTTACCTTGCTCAAATTGAGCAATGGGTCGCCAAAACCGCATGGATGTCCCGTCCATGCCTGTCATACACTCTTGTTTTCCTAGACGAATCCGTCCGGCCTAAGGAGATGTGGGCTTGCCTAAAGCCTCATATGACCAACATCATTACCCACTTCGTTTTTCCTACCCTATGCCTATCTCAGGAGGACGTTGAGAAGTTTGAGGATGAGCCGGAAGAGTATCTTCACCGCACCCTCAACTACTTTGAGGAAGCTACCTCGCCCGACGTTGCGGCCACCAACTTCCTTAGCAGCTTAACTAAACATCGCCGGAAGCAAACTTTCGAGATCCTCAAATTTATCAACACTGTAGTGAACGAGTACGAGCTAGCCGACGTCGGAGCCAAAAACCACATTGCCAAGGAGGGAGCTCTGCGTATGATTGGCACTTTAGCCCCCATCATTCTAGGCAAGAAAAGCCCTATCGCTGACGAGGTTGAATATTTCATTGTCCGCTACGTCTTTCCGGACTTCAAGAGCTCTCAGGGCTTCTTACGTGCCCGTGCCTGTGACACCATCGAAAAATTCGAGGCTCTCGACTTCAAAGAGGAGCGCAATTTACTTACCGTTTACCAAAGCATTCTTGAGTGTATGGCTGATTCTGACCTGCCTGTTCGTGTCACTGCGGCTCTGGCTCTTCAGCCTCTCATTCGCCATGATGTAATCCGTATCAACATGCAAAAGAACATTCCTACCATTATGCAGCAACTGCTCAAGTTGGCTAACGAGGCTGATGTTGATGCTTTGGCCAACGTCATGGAGGACTTCGTCGAGGTCTTTGCTACCGAGCTTACTCCCTTCGCAGTTGCTCTAAGTGAGCAACTCAGAGACACCTACCTGCGCATTATACGCGAACTTCTCGAGAAGAGCGACAAGAACGGCGGTGACGACGATTACCTTGAATTTGCCGATGACAAAAGCATCACTGCTCTCGGTGTACTACAGACCATCGGTACTCTAATCCTTACTCTGGAGAGCACGCCCGATGTCCTACTTCATATCGAGTCAGTTCTGATGCCTGTTATCCAAATCACTCTCGAGAACAAGCTATTTGATCTTTACAACGAGGTGTTTGAGATTATTGACAGCTGCACTTTTGCCGCCAAGGCCATTTCTCCCACTATGTGGAAGGCTTTTGAGCTCATGCACACTAGCTTCAAGGCCGGTGCAGAGCTCTACCTAGAAGATATGCTACCTGCTCTTGACAACTTTGTCCAGTATGGTGCTCCTTTCCTAGCCACTAAGCGCGAGTACGTCCAGGCTCTGTTTTCCATGGTTAGCGATCTCTTCGTCGACCCTAAGGTCACCGGCGTTGATCGTATCTGTGCTTGCAAGCTAGCTGAGTCTATGATGCTGTGCCTCCGCGATCACATTAATGAGTGCGTGGATGGCTTCGTCACCATGGCCATGAGTGTTTTGTCTGACAACACGCCCCGTGCTCGCACTTACCAAGTGCACCTGATGGAGATGGTCATTGGCGCCATCAACTACAACCCACTGCTCACTCTTCACATCTTAGAGCAGCGCGGTTGGACTAACACCTTCTTCACTATGTGGTTTACCCAGATGGCATGGTTCACTCGTGTCCACGACAAGAAGCTTTGCATTGCTGCCATCACTGCTCTTCTTAGTATCGGCCCTCAGAACGTTCCTACCAGTGTTTCTACTGGCTGGCCCCGTCTTCTGCAAGGTGTAACCGAGCTCTTCCGTACTCTGCCCCAGGCAGAGAAGAGTAAGTCTCATTTGTTTACGAGCTATTGTCTTAATCCTATCATTCAAGTACTAACACGGCATGCCATTTTAGATCGCGAAGAGGCTCTAAAGGACGATCTACGCTTCGATGCTGGTAGTTACGACTATGGTGATGAGGATTGGCCGGAGAACGATGCCTCTTGGGATGAGGAGGGTAATGATGAGGAGAAAGAGGGCACCGGTGCCTACCTTGACTTCCTCACCGAGCAGGTAAGAAGTCTTACACGTATCAACAACGACATCCAACCACTAACAATAAATTTTGGCAGGCACAAAAGTTCTCTGCTGCTGATGATTACGATGACGATGAGGAGGATGATCTTGGCGAAGAGAGCGCTATCCTTGAGTCTCCCCTTGACAAGCTAGAGCCCTATCAGTTATTTGCTGTGACTATCAACAGTAAGTACCCTCAGCGTTCCTAAGAAAAACATACTTGCTAAAACGCTGAACCCTTGCTAATGTTACCTACAGAGCTCCAATCCGAGCAGCCCGATTTCTACCAAGGCCTAGTTACCCAAGTGCCTGCCGATGACCAAAGTGAAATTCAAAACATTGTCAACCGGGCACAGCAGATTGTCTTAGAGCAGGCTGCTTTGGCCCAACAACAGGCCCAGCAGGCTCAAAGCGGTATTATTCCTCAGTAAAGCTGAAGGTGAACGGTGTTAATCTTTCTTCCGAGTCGTATCATGGTGATTCGAAATTTTGAAGGAAGAGATACTGTTCCTGGTCTTGAAAGAAAAAAAAACTGTCAAAAGAACAAAAAATTGCCCACTGAAGATATCTTCCAACTTGTTCACACATCTCTATTTCCTCTTTTTCTTTCTTTCTTTCTCGCTCAATCTTTCCGTTTTACGCCTTCTGTCCTGACGAACAATCTGTATGACAGTTCACATTTTCTACCGGCTACCTTTCCACCCTCTACAATCCTGCATCTCTTGTCACGCTCATCTTCTTCCATCTGTCTGTTTTTTAACGAGCTATTCAATATTCCCCTGTTCCTTTCCGTTTCTTTTCGTACTCCGTACTTTCCTGTTTCTGGGTTACTCTTTCTAAAAATAACTCGTTGTTCCGTATTTCGAACTTGAAATGATCACAGTTTATTGTTATATCATGTCCCCTTCCCATATAATGTCCGTTGTGGTGATAGCAGTGAATATTCTAGACCCTTGCTCCGCCTTACTGACAGTGGTGTTGTCGATAAACTAGTGTAGAAATTGCATTCTTTCTTTTATTTAAACCAAACCCTAATTCCAATGGCTTGACAGTACACAAGATGGAATTAGTTTTCAGTCTTATTCAATCTCTAAAACTATGACAATGGCCAGGCGAGTCCTAGCCCACTATAAACACAAAGCAAACAGAAATCAAATGCTAGGTGAGCCCCGCCGAAGCAGGATGTATGTAGGCAGTGAACTAGACGAGATTAGCAACGGTAGGCTGTACCTTCGAGCGAGAGTACCATGGTTACCCTACTTTGTAGGATACCTACGTTGCTGTTAAGAGTTTGGGAAGTTTGTCCACGCCGGATTGAACTGACTGTACTACGAGGGTTACCATGTCAGGAGCAGTACTCTACTAGATGGCATTAGTTGTTTGTTTACGAAGTTGACAGATATAAAGTGCCTTGTCTCGAATGAATATTGAGTCCATCAAGGTTATAATATCGCTACTCTATCTTTTTTTTAAAAATCTTTTACTATCATATTTGCAGGAGCTTAGCTTAAGATAATGATAACGATGTTATAAATTATCCTGCCTTTGCGGCAGACCAAGCTTTTGCTACATGTACGACTATTGATATTATGCAGTCTTATATGGGTTGAGGTTCACGAGGTATTGTTAGAAACTTCATATATTATGTTAGGAAACATGCTGAAGCTGATAAATGCTGCCAAGAACGAGCTAAATTTCTTAGGGTTTCATTTTGGGCTAAAAGTTATAGGCTGCCTAAGGCTTAGACTATTATCTACTATGACAGTAAAACTGCTACTATTTAGTGGCATCCAGTGAAATTTAGTATCATTATGGCAGTGCAGTTACTAGGTAAACAAAAAATTGTAGTAGAAGCACGCCTGCAAAAAACTAGAAGACAACACCCACGAACGTAACAGCGTTCTCCGCTTCAAAGACGGAGTCTATACTAAGGAGAAAAGGAACTAGCTTGAAGAGGGGTTTAAAAGTGCTTGCAACTTTTTATATCCTTGGCAGAGATCTGATTATGACGTTGGGTTGAGATAACATTGTGATACATGATATGGATCAAGGTTTGCATTAGGCAGTTAGCCACAGGCAAATATTAGCAGTTCCTTGGGAGAGGAAGTTATAGGCAGATAAGTATGGGTTTCTTTTACATTGAACTACTACCCAAGGTTTGCTTATACAAGTTGTTGGGCTTTCTATACCCTACTAGTATTGGTATCTTTTCTAAAGCTTTGTTTAGCTAATCATTCATATATTACATACTTCAAGGTAGAAGAACAATAAACAGAAGAATGTATAGTTATACATGAAGGGGGGCCAGCCAGTAAAGCCAATAATTGCCAGGTAAACCAGCTGAAATAAGTTGACAGCCTAGGTCTAACAACAAACTTATATGTGTCTTAATTTTTCTTTATTTTAATATATAGGTTGCTGGCTGAGTCTTATCTCTCGGTCTTTTTTTTTCGCTTCTTTTCATTCTGTCTTCGCCTAATGTCATTTTGTTTCTGTAAAGTCTGACAGGAGTGAAGACACAGGAGATAGGAAGGCCACCTGTCTTTGTTAAGAATGAGCTCGTTCTGACGTAGAGCATGGAAATCGATAACAACATAATTGCTAACAGCTCATATTACTATTCTATTGCATGTATGGATATGTCCTTTATCGATTATAAGAAAGAATAAAAAAATAGAGAAGGCTTTTGGATTCGTGTGTCCCGATAAGGTAGTCAATTAATAGCTAAAAATATGTCACAAGTGCCAGCTCATATTTTCTGAGCCCCAGAGTAAAGTCTTGTTTCTCCAGACTATATCTCGTTTCTTGGAAAGGGGGCATTTAGTATAGTAGTAGTACCGATAACTAAACCAACCAACCAACGTTAGCGATAGTTGATGTGTGTCACTGTACAGGGTTCGTTTTAGTATTTTGTCTTATGCTTCTTTTCCCTTGCTAGCTTCCTTCAATTCATCATAATACTATTTAGGCAAGAATAAGAGGGGTATTCCTGATTTCTCATCCTTCTTATTAGGCTTGTATAAGGCTCGGAGGTTAGCGACGACAACGCCGGAGCGTAATACTTTGCCTTACGATATAGTGCCAGCGAATATTTCACAAAGCATAGTTATAGAAAGCTCAAGAAACAGAAAAAGTTTATGTTTTCCTGCAATAGTTCATATTGGCTAAGACTTTATCTAGCCAACTTTATATCACGCCTAAAGGCTACATGTAACCCTAACCCGTTAGAAGGACTCGGTATTCTTAGGTTACCAAGTGGCAAGATACATTTTTCACTATTATTTAAACAACACTATCACTATGATAAGAACGCGTCCCATACATCATGTTATATAGCAGAAACACTGTCTGCAATATAATATATCACTTATGTGCATATTCGTACATGTATGGAGAGACACCGGCCTAGATTATAGATTTTAACACGCATGCCTTCGTCTATAGCTCTACTGATCTGGTTATCACCGAATCTCCGGAGTCAGGTCCCACTCTGGATCTTGGGATTTAGGCCAACCTGTGTCTTTAGCCAGCCATGTTCTATTTTCAGGGTCTAGAGGAGATATATTGCATAATGCAGTGCGTCTATGGGGTTATCTTCTCTTCTCTTCTCTTTTTTTTCATTCTTCGTTAGTATGTAGTTAGAAGGGTCTTTACTATGTGTGTGATATTAAGTAGAGAACATCGTTGAGTTCATGTATATCCCGTGTCTCCGCGCAGAGTAAGGGGGGTTAAGAGTCATTTCTCTAGAGTTGGAAGCTGAAAACTTAGTCTCGGGGGCGAGTAATCGTATCATGAAACTAAACTTTTTTCCCTATACTCTTCACACGTGGCGATCCGCAGCACACGAGACAAGGCGGTCGATAGTCACCATCTATTCTTTGTGTTTCTAATTACCTGAAGCAGTATCAAGATGTAGAATCTAGTACTTCTAGTAATACTGCTTGTACGTTTCATAAAGAGTAATAGGAAAAACCCAACTAATGGGCCCTTGGTACACACTTGAGATCATATATTTACTTTCGTATACCAAATGCTTAACCTAAGATATCTATAAATCAGGGATCTTCGCCTGCCTTAGCTTACTATTTCCATTCATCTTATCCAAAGATACAATACAGTTACCTAGCCCAGAGTTTCTGAGATAAAAGCCATTAAGTAAGCCAAGAATCAAGAAGAAAACAGAAATTATCCGTATATATACGTACAATCAACCTTCCCTACTCCTACTCCTACTACTCCCGCAAACCAACGACTGTAATCAAAGAACTCACCGTTTGCTTTTGTCTTGGGAAGTCCAAAGTAAGTCGTAGCTACGACTATTGCCGGTTTGAATACATTGTTGCTACTACTGTTGCTATCTCGCCTACCACTCTCCTCCTTTTTATTCATGGCATACGACGACTTTGATATCGGTAGTTTCCTATGCCCTTCCTCAGAGTAGAAGAGCTTCGCAGTCTGAACGCACTACGCTTCTAGTGTTGGCTGTCAAGTGCGTGTCATAGGACTCCTTCGTCCTCCCTCGCCTATTCGTGTTCGATCCGTTAGGTCCGGCTTATTCTAGGTCTCCCAACAGGTAGTTGTTGATGTACACTAGCCATATATTTCCGAAGTAAGGTCTCTGTCTAGGCGATATATCTACAACCTGACCTCCTCTTTCATTACATCTCATGGTCATCCATATATCATCGTCTTTGACGTTATCTGTCGTATATAATCAAACATGGCGACCTACGCTAAACTACGCACCCACACGTATCCCCGCATATCACCCACGAATCCCATCAACTCCCATGCTGGCCGCACCGTCCTCATCATTGGCGCCTCGGAAGGCATTGGCTTCGCCATAGCCAAGTCATTCGCCTTTGCCGGCGCTGCCCGTGTCATTCTCACCAGCCGCCGTAAAGAAAAACTGTCGGCCGCCGGCGCCCATCTAGCCAATATCATACCAGAAGATATGAACGCATACCCAGCGATTATTGAAGAAATTGTCTGCGACGCCACGTCCGATGCCAATGTCAAAACTATGTGGGATAATTTCTATAAGAATGCCATTGACATCGATGTCCTGGTGCTCTGCGCCACTCCAGACGAAGCAAAGGGCTCCATGCTGAACATCATGAACTTCACCAACGCATACCAGCATAACGTCTTCAGCGCCATCAAGATGGTCTCGCTGTTTGTCCAACACTGTACTAAGATGGCTTCTGTGGTCGCCCGTGCTGCCGGTATTCCCATGCCTGGCTCTGTTTCGCCACCCAACATGTCCTATGCCACTTCAGCAGACGCCCCGAACCCGACATCTCGTGGAAGCACACGCTCGCCATCTTCAGACATGGCACATATGTCGTATGGCGTACCTCAGGCACAGTATCAGCAATCTAGCAGTATCAAATATCATCAGCAACTGCATCAAAGCCAGCACGCCGTGCCACCGCGGACATGGCAAAACCCGCCTGGCTTTGACTGGAGCCACAAGGCCATTATCAACATCTCGTCATTTATGGCGCATACAAGCCAGTCGGAAGGCTGGGGATTGTTCTCGGCAACGAAGTCAGCTCTAGCAAGCGCTCTGCAAAACATTGCGCTGGACTTCAACCCAGCTAAGATGCAGATCGTGAGTGTCCATCCGGGTATTGTCTACACAGAAAAATCCCAGCGATCGAATATGAGTCCTAATAGTCTTCCCTTCAGCGATGGTAAGCTTTCACTCTTTTCTTCTCGATCCATCTTCCGACCTACATAATCAATCAGGCTAACTCGTTTTTCCCTTTCTTCCAAGTTGACCTTGCTGGTGATTTCTGCGCATGGGTAGCAACTCCTCAAGCTCAGTTTCTTCATGGCCGTTTTGTCTGGGCAAACTGGGACGTTGACGAGCTTATTGCTAAGCACCAAAATCCCCAGACTTGGGACTCAGGTACCTTGAAGATTGGACTTCAGGGTGTCGAGAGCGTAGATATGTGGCACGTCTTCAACCAAATCGTTGATAACACTCAGGCAGATCTATAAAGTAGGAAACAAAAAAGGACAAGAAAAAAAAGTAACAAGCGCAACTAACACGATATATGAAATGATTCACATCCGTAGATCGACGACTCGACCACCCGCCCATAGTATACGTTACTGTATATACATATATATACTTGCTAAAGACAGAAATCTTCAAATATTTTAGTATGAAGCCTTAGCTCTGTCAAAATAATGGTTTTAGTTTTGTTAGAAAGATGCAATATCATGTTGTTGTTGTTGTTATATTTATTCTCTACCATGCAGTATCATGTCAACTAATAGTTCACTATCATATGAAGTAAAATGTTCAGTCAGATACAATCAGCACTACTGCTATATAGGGTTAGTGCATATATATAAGGTTACTATGTAAATCTTCATAACCATCAAGGGGTTTCGTTAATTTATCAAGACTTTCTTATATATATAAGAAATGACCTTGCTTGATCTCCATCTCCATTGAAAGAGCCCTTTTCACTCAAGCTGAGTATCATCAGCTAGGCTAGCACACAGTCAAAGCCGGGTATCCTTTTCTCTTTTACCTTACCCCAGTCTTGAACCATGGTAACATCTAATTCTTATCCTCTTCTTTGATGCCTAGGGTGCCTAGGTGTTACCACGTAAGCAAGTAATTAGGTGCAGAAGACGTAAAACAACTTTGGTTCGCTGGCCAAGAAAGGCAAGATAGCTTTGCTCTGGTTAAGGGGGGGAGAATTTATGGGTCAGGCCATTTGGCTTGTTAGTTATCAGTGATCGGTGCAGTATAAGCAGTAAGAATAGCACACTAGTAAGTACTATCGGAAATAGCTGGGTAGTAGAGAGAAAGAAAGAGGCTGTAATAAACCCAGATGGAAAGAAACACATGGAGTGTCGACATGGTTGTCTGCATAGGGTTTGCGAATGGACAGGAAGACTGTGCACGGGGTATATTTGGTGTGATTGGAACAAATATGATGTTGGACAACATTAAGCGATTGTCGAGATGTGACAGCCTTGTGTACATATAAAAAGTGATAATTATAGAAGCCAACGTCTGAATGCGCATACTCTGAAAATGAGTCTACGGCCACTAATCTATGACTCTATGATATATCAACTCTCCAACTAAGAGTTTCAACATCGAGATTCCGCCGCTACTGTGACAAAAGAGACTGACCGAGTGCGCTGATCTCTGAAAACTCGACGTTAATAACATGCTACTAAGTTGAGATTGGGAACTGTATTCCACTAGGATTTTGACAGACTTTGTAGCACTGTGCTTTATGTAAGGGCGTCGCAGACTTGCTGCTACTTATATTTTCACTCATAGAATGAGACTAGTTCTAACAGACACGACGACAAACAACAGAAGGTTGAAAAGTACGCGATCCTAGTAGATGACTCGACCAAGAAGCCATTTACGTTACTAATGCGTTTAGCGTTCCCTTTGTTGTTGCCTTGAATGGCCACGCGCTCGTCTCAGTAAAGAGGAAAGATATATTACTACTAAAATAAACTTATATCCCATCTGACGGTGATAAAGTTTGAGGAGCTTCCTCTTGAATAATTACGTATTTATATTTTTTTGTTTTATTATCATCAAGAACACGAAGAAAGTCTACATAAAAGTATATCGATAATATATGCCGATCACAGCCAAAGGTAATCTTTTTATTTGCAAGGGCAAACAGACGTTCCAAGCATGGCTTTGGGGAAAAATAACAACAGGCGTTCGCCCAGTTTGAAGAAAAGAAGAGAAACTACAGAAAATCTCGAACCACTCTTTCAACTAAAGACTAAAAAATGCCCCGGCATTCAATATAAGTCATGGAAAGAGATCCTCATACAAGCTAGTTAGTGCTGACTAGACCTGGGGCAAAAAAAAAGGAACAGGGGACAAGGAAAGCAAAGGAAAGTATTGTGAAGATAAGAAGGTCTCATTGAATGAGAAAGAGGAAAAGCTTACTAGACGATAATAAAAACATGGCGTATCTGACTTACAAGCCACAATGCGTGGCAAGAAGAGACGAAAGAAACAAGGACAGCACGATCAGAAACTGTATGGTGGCACTTACTTTTTCTAGCTGTAGGCTTTTACTTAGGCTTAGTTTTTGGTTGGCGACTGTGTATTGCTACTTCGTCCAGTTACATCTTTTTCCCAAAGTCCTACATATACAGACTCAGCAGAGCGAAGGGAAGGTTTGGTTATTTCTCGAGGAGAGAATATCATGGAAGAACAAGAAGCAAGGGAGATGGAGTACATGAGTTTTCACATAAACAAGAAACGTTTGGGGTATTACCGTCTCGGGCGTTCACATTGTATGAAGAGATAAGACAACGGCATAATACAGAAGACCTTTGGCTATATTGGCAGGACCCGATTAGTGGTCAGATTCTACACTCTACACAACAAAATATGAACGAGGTCCAAGACACAATGGCCTTTGTCTTCCATTCTAGAAGACTGATACGGAATATGGGGAGAACGATCAGGGAATATTGCCTCTCATTGATATTATCAAGGGAAAGAGGACGTGAGTTGGCTTTGACGCTGGTTGGAATCTAGAGAAGATCAAGATATGGAACCATTCACGTGGCAAGACCGACAGAAAGCAAAGTCTGGAAGGAACGACTCCTAGACAGACGAATACCACATTTATAGGCTCCAAGTCCACGGGCTTGAGGAAAAAAAAACACAGGTTATAGGGAAAAAAATGTAAACAAGGGTCAAAAGGTTTTCATAAGCTTGATTGCTATACGAAAGAACTCTTCAGGCCTCTTTTCAAGTTCTGGATTAAAAAACTTGTAATACTGCCTCTGGAAATGGGAGTTGGCTAGCTTGCAACAGATACTCGACTAAGGACTCGGGTCTTTGACGGGGAAGGCACGGCTATATTGGATGATAATGATGTGCAAGACACAACAGGGAAGAAGCTACCTCTTTTACGCGGAATGCCATGGCTTACTTAACAACATGCTACGCCCGAGACCCTGGCTAATAAACGATAACAACATCGGTTACTGATTTATCCAATATGAGAGAGAAAAAGACATTGTGAAGTGTGATCTTTTTTATGATGTTTAAAGCAAACAAAATAAAGCAAAGAGACTTTGGTGATTGCAGGATGCCTATGTTTGGCGTCTGAACTGGACAAAAAGCAACAGGGAGATATTTAGTAAGTGAGAAAAATGTGTTAAGAACAAAGGGACTCGATGTCAACAGGTTAGTCGCTGTCAGACTGAGTGGAATTTATCCTATTGTTTGGTCAGACTAGAGAAAAAGGATGTCACATCAAGTGCAATCACAGCATGTAAGACAAGTTTCTATATATGTAGGGGGAGACGGCAGATAGTAATTACTACTAGTGGTAATATAATAATACTAGTACTTTTCTGCCTTGAACAAAGGCCAATCGTCACCGTGGCTGGTCGGCGATTCGAATGGTTATTTCCAAGGACTAGTGTAGTAAGAATTTCCTAATTAGGCATATGGCTGAGTTCAGCAATAATCTAAGTAAGGGTCCCTTTTTCATATTTCTTTTCTGCAAAAGATAAACAGGAAGCAAAAGCAGTTGATATTAGGCAAAGAAGACCGATAATATCATTTTTTTTATATACTTTACTAGGCTGCAGGCAAGCAAACAGCAAGAGACAATCAAACCAATACAGTATGTACATATGTTTAAGCTGCTATAGGGCTATCTTCCTCATGAAAAATAGGGATAGTGGGAAAAGGCTTTACTCAGCACTGGCTATAAAAAGATACCACACCGAAGAAAACAAAATTTGACTATGTCTTGAATGCTGCCTCAAAGTTGATGGAGAATGTGACAAGTGCAGAAAGGACATCAATAAGTACGAGATCGGTAGCGTTTGGTGAACAAAGACAGGTAGGCGGGCGTCACAAGTTCACTCTAATGACTGACTACTTTTGGCTTGCTATCTATTCTTCTTATTCTAGGGAAAGAGAGACATCCTGGCAGATGCATGTAGAATATCTTCTTCTTAACGCTTGTTCTTCCATTCTTCCCTGTTCCTGGCAACTGGGAATCAAGTCAAAGACAAAGAATCCAAGACGAGACAGAGAAGAGCTGTTTATGTCCCGGTTATTCTCTTCTCATGTAAGGGAACAGATTCAAAACACATAAGGGAGCAACTAAACAATGTCATCCATAGAAAATTAGAAGTAAACGCTTACATGAATTGAAAAGAAGCACCACGTCCGTGAACAAGTCCGAAAGTGTAAGTAAGAGCAACTGCAAGTTGCTGTATTTCGTGTAGATAGCGCACGGTTAACGATCTTTGAACAAAGTGAACGATAGAACAAATAGACATTTCTGTCTTCTGACAAGACAGGCTATCTTTTAATCCTAGGGACCGTAGCATGGCAGGTGGTTCCTAGTTAGTGATCTTCACCACAATGGTCTTTGGCACTTTTTTTTCTTCTTCCTGTTTATACCGTTTTTGTACACGGGGCTCATGTTGCCACGCTCGTTTATTCTATCATCCCTCGGTGTTCAGCTGACGATGTGATTCTCTTCTCCTATGTAGAGGAAATAGTCTCGTCAGTTTCAGAGCCATTTGGGGCTTGTTACCTAGACCATGTACATTCACCTGCTCATAATCCAATATCAACAACCGCCTATGATGCTATCGGTACTGCTAGTGCTGATAGAGAGATATACCTGATAATTCTCCCTTGTTTCTATGAGAGGGCTGCCTGTATATATCAAAGAATAGATGTTTTATTTTGGAAAAAATCCAAGTCTATATGAAAAAAAAATAAAGGTCTTGTAGGTCTTTTGCTGTTCTAGGAAAGGATACAAGGGCGCCTTGCGTCAGCTCAGATAGCTTGCTATCTATTGCGACTATATCTGACAACATGAACCTAACAGTACGTAGCAAAAGCGAGGGAACTAATGAGGAGATCAACTTACAAGTTCTTGTTCTTTTGTCTTTATCCATAAGCGACGGTCGAGGTGTAGATAAAAGAGCATTTGCCCGGACTACACTGACGTATATTCTATCCCGAACCGGCTTTCTTATTCTCTTCTGTCTTTCATGTTGCTTTCCTCGCTTTAGTGGCTCGCAATATCTACATATTTTCTTTCTCTTATACCTAGTCTTTGATACTTGTTTCTTCTTCTCTATCTTTGTGGTGTCTTATACTCCCCTTTTTAATACTACTTACACTTTGGTACATCTATTCTATAGCCATGGCTCCGGTTCTCTTTACTAGAAACTGCGCAGATTGTGAAGGCTGGACTGCTTTGGATGGTGGTGCTAAGGTTATCATCTACATTGTGGTATCGTTTCTCGGTCTCTTCTGTATTTCTTTCTTCTACTACTACGTCAAAGGTTCGTGAGCTTTCCACATAGCAAGATTGCCTTGAGATTTTCTTGTTCGCTCATACTAACACGGTTCTTTTTGCTAGAATCCCGCTATGAACAGGCTGAACACCGCAACTTTGTGTGGTCTAGAATACTGTACAGCGCCCTGAAATTCGCCACCCTCATCGGGCTCTTCACATGGTTTTACCACCAATGGGAGTACAACCGGGACCACCATCGCCAATATCCTGGCGCTCTTCGCACTAACTCCGATCATAACCGCCTCGACGACGACAAGAACCATTCTACTGTGTACATCAACGAGCTCCGTCACCCACCGACTGCCATGTTTCTCGACGAAGCCGACGATCATGGCCGCGGCCGCTCACGGACTTGCGAGCAACCATCTGCTCGTTATGGTCCCGAAGCTGCACCTACAATAGCAGATGTCGTTGCCCCCATTGCTCCGGCACGTCAAAGCCCAAGGGCTGCTGTGCCGACACCAGTAGAGGCTGTCGAGCTCTCCATTGACGATCGTAGACATAGTGCCGGTTCGTCCACGGTCGGCACTTCATATATCAGCTAGCCAATAGTCACGAATAATGATGCTGATAACACACCATATGGATGTATATTACGGATATTGAGACTCCATATATATCGTACCATTAACATAGCTATCTTAAAGTCGAGCATCGAGTCCGAGTCAACCCCACAAATATTTCAGACAACAATGTCTTCAACGGCCGCACATGCCATTTTAGCTTCAAAATGTAGGCACCCAAGATAGGATAGTAACACTGCCTAGTGTAACAAACATATAATCTAAAGTACTAAAGGTTAATACAAACATTTTTTTTTAATCATTAGTCTTATCAAGTTTCTAGAACCATGAAGATACCTTATAAACATGAACACTAGGCCTTTCCTCATTAGTTTGCCATGATATAGAATCTATTCATCCATTATGTCTCGTTCTTAGTTGGGAGATGCTGTGATAGTCGTAGGTGTAATGGGTGCGTGAAATCTACCGCGTGATCTAATATCGCAAAATCATTGACATGCTATCGCGATCTTGAGACTTGCGTTCCGTTTCTTTCAGCGATGCTTCGTTTCTCAGCAGCCGCCGTTGTGTCCAAAACACAATTTTCAATTTCTCCAAAGCTGAGTAAATCAGAGTCACATACAATCACAGTTTCGAGTACCAGAGCTATGCAAGGTGTGCCCAAACCTAGTGGAGATGCTCATATTAGAATATCCAGACAACTGTTTCTCTGTAGACATCGTGATATTTCCTAGATTATCAAAGAGTCTCTCGCCGACAATCAAATTCAGATAACAGCTCAATACTTAGCCGTGATAAAACAGGGGTTTCAATTGGTATTCAGTTGTCGCTTTAAAAGGAAACTTATAGAACAGCGGTCCTAACCACACGGCGTCTCGGTGTCAGGCATTGATATGATTGACGGCGGATATCTTCTACCATTATACACTGACGAAATTGCAACATGTGGTGGAAGATAAGACGATACCTATACATATATAACAGTCCGCTGTTAAACATTGGCTTACTTCTGGGTTGCATTGTAAC
Source organism: Endoconidiophora polonica (assembly GCA_001856765.1). NCBI lineage: Eukaryota > Fungi > Ascomycota > Sordariomycetes > Microascales > Ceratocystidaceae > Endoconidiophora > Endoconidiophora polonica. The sequence goes on along the minus strand of LXKZ01000111.1, from coordinate 80,931 downwards.
AGTAATATCTTAAAGAACACTGAGGGAGACGAAGAACGGAATATTACAGACGGGCATTTATAACTTCAGACTTTATCTAGAAAGAGGCATTGCTATCTTGGTATCGTCCTAGAAAGCAATTGAGAAATCTCAGAAGTGGAAGGACCTGAACCATGGCAGTACGACGTAAGACGAACCGTCAGACTACAGATGATCTAAATGTAGCATCAGGATATATTGCATAATTTTGCCTCTATGTTTTGTTTCTCTGGCTTATTGTTTTTTCTTGTTTCGCCGGCAAGGATTTGAGATCCTGGATCTGGCCATAATCAAGGCTTACTTTCAAAAATGTAATACAATCTTTGTCGACAAAGAAAATGAGCTTACCGTGTCGGTATGACTAGAAGTGGAAGCCGTATGTACAATTTCCGTCAAGTATCGCACACTATCAGCGCTCCATACAGGCGATAGCTCCATATAAGCTAATTGAATAAGACTTCAACTTCATCGCCAGCTGTACATGTTGAGAGAAAACAATACGCCGAGATGTTACTAAGCCTCTCTATGATGTATTCTTTGAGAAGGTATAGCAACTTGATAAAAGAAGATAGGAGTTGATGTTGTACGGTAAGAAAGGGATTAGAACATATCGTTCCATACCACGTCTGTTTCACTAGCCGCTCCATATAAGCGACAGGTATGTGAAACATTGATTGTATATCGAAGCTTAAGAGACATCATCAAGGCCCAACTAAGTTCAGGCGTTGAGTCGTCGACTCTTGGACTTGGACAAGAATGCGCAATCACCACTACAACATATAGAGTACCTCTAGTATTTAGCATTATATATAGACCATTCAAGCCCAGCCCTGACTGCCCGTTTTGTGTACAGTTAAGACGGTTATTGTTTAGATAGAGCCAATACGCCGGGCCTCTCTTCGCTACAATATCTAGACTATAGTACTCACTCGTCTTTCTCTTTTGAATATTATATATCCGCGAATCCCCCATATAGGAAGCAACGACTTTCACGGTAGTAAACATCATCAACTGACGGAATCCAGGAGTTCTAGACTTTCGCTGATTAGGCTAGCAACTGCTTGGCAATGTAACGTCTTGCCCAACTTCATATAAATCATCCTATACTGCAGATAGAGACCGCCTCATATGCCTCTTTTTGCCATTCTGTGAGAAAGGGATGTCTTCGTAGTTACTTAGCAAGGACACGTAATAATCAGCTTCACTGGCGACATAGTCACGATTCCGAACATTGCTTGAAATGTATCATAACTTATTAATGGAAAAAAAGAAAAATGTATATACATGCTAGTGTAAATCATGTGAAAATGAAAGTAGCGTACTATCTACCTGTCGTATATATTGTATAATTATCCGTAACCATCTATCAAGATTCCCCTTAAGGTAGTCACATCAAATATGACGAGGCTAAACCCTTCTCAACGCTCCCACCTCTCTTAAGGATTGTCTCTACTTAGTTCTTGGCTGACGCCACAGGGGATCCCTTCGAGACCTGGGCTGTTCTAGCCGGTGTCTGCAGTCCAACAAAGACTGCGCCTGCCACGACCAGCATGCCGACAGTGCCCATGGTGTAAGCAACCTCACGGCCAGCCCACCAGTAAACACTGGTAAACAGCACTGGGCCAAGTCCACGGCCTAGCTGACCCCAGCTACGCATGTTGCCTAGCTTACCGCCTCTCTCTGTAGCCTCCGCCTCAAAGCTAGTCAAAGTGTTAAGGCCGGTAACAACAGTAGCAGACGTCATTGCCAGGCAAGTGGCCGCACCATAAAGACCAGCAACTGATGTGACGCGGCTTAGGAGAACAAAGGCGCTCAGGCAGGATATCACGCCGATCCGGATGGACAGGAGAGCAGGTAAGCGCCTGGTTACACCTCCCTGCAAGATAGAAGCTACGAGGCCAACATAACCTAGGAGTTGACCATTCTTGGCAGAAGTAAAGCCAAACAACTCATAGGTCATAAAGGACAGCGAGGACTCCATGCCGGAGAAGAACAACAAGAAGACAAAGTGAATAGCACTTAGAAGAAAGAATGAGTTAGTGCGCTGCACCTTCTCGGCAGGTTTCACATCAGCATACTTCTTCTCCGAAGGGGTCACTTCCTGCTTCTGTAGTGTCGACATGGATGGAAGCGTCTCAGGTAGACATTTCCATAGATACAGAGTCTCAGTCACGATGAGTACCAGCGAGACGCCGGCTGCAGTCGCAAATGGATTCGCAGCTACGATGGAAATAGATGACAGATATGCGCCAATGGCTGGGCCAAAAGTGAAAGCAATAGAGAAGCAGGCGCCAATCATGGCCATCGTGGAGCCTCTGTTACTCTCATCTGAGATATCAGTAGCCATGGCCGTTGCCAACTGGACGTTGCCTTCTGAAAGTCCGCCGACAACACGCGATGCGAGAAAAGTGCGAAAATCAATGGCGGCGACCCAGAGGAACACGGAGATGATGTTGCCGGTCATGCTGGCGAGTAGAGCATTACGGCGGCCATAGCGATCTGATATGCGACCAATTACAGGAGAGGCAATGGCTTGAAGAAGACTAAGGTATAGAGCTGTTGTTAGATTATTATAGCTCTATTACGTTGCTGAAGCTATTCCACGAGTGGGGCGCGATGGATTCATGGCAACGTACGAAAACAAGCTACCCAATGCGCCACCCAGCAACACGATATCGTAGCGCGAGTCGATCTTGCGGTGGAAAGATTGTTTGTAGGTGTTGAGATGGCTGAATGTCGTCTGTAGGAGAGTCATGGGTGCATCTGGCCCAGCAGATGCAGAGATAGGAGCTTCATTGTCGCGATAATATTCCAGGAGCTTCGGAAACAAAGGGAGGATAAATGTGAAAGAAATCTAGATAATGCGCGTTAGCTTTGCAAGACTTTATTGCAGGGGGAGCTATTTGATATTCCAATCCTGGCTTCGGAGACAAGTATAGAATAGAACATGAAGATTGGAGACAGGACAGCAGGACAAAGAGGAGATGATGGGCTTAAAAATGTGCCTAGAAGGAGATAACATACCAGATCCAGCAGAAGTGATATGGCAATCACTCGCAAAACCTTCTTGCGGGTAGTGGGATCGACAGTAGCTGCCATTGCCGGATATATTGAGAGATGCGAGCGATGTTTGAAGAAGAGACAACCTCAGAGACGTTTTTTTTTGGTGAAGGTAGACCTAAGAGATATATAGGCAGGTATATACATACGGATATAGATAGAAATAGGGTCGCCAGTAAGCAGGAGAAAGATTCGCTCAATAGCCAGTCTTGATAGCAAAGTAAGTTGAATATCCTGTAGTCTACTCTCTCTCTCTCTCTCTATTTTTGACAATAGAATAGACGGTAAATAACAATGATATAAAAGAATGAAGAAGATAGCGAATAAGATCACCAAAAGAGGGATGACGCGTCGAAATGGTCCAAGATACGAGAAACCTGACGCTTATTGTTTCGACGTGTTCTGACGTCGAAACACTTGTTTGCTGCGTCCGTTCGCCTGCAAGAAAGATATATATAGAATTGTGAGAAAAGAGATATTGAATCAAAAGCGTCGAAACTGCACTGCATATACAGGATAAGAAGTAAAGCAAGATAAACAAAAGAATAAAGTTCGACACCCGAATGATAACCGCGAAAGAAAAAGAGAAAGTAAATTTAGATAATATCATCAAAGCATCGCCAGGCTAACTACAAAACTAACAACAAATACTGACTACTTTTCTTTTTGCCATGTCAGCAATAAATACACGCTATGATTGGTTTAATGCCCTCACCGGTCGGCCTCCGCAGGAAAACTCCGACCAAGGATGAACTAATCGCCTATAAGAAGAGGAATTAGAGAAGAGATGGGAACAAGTTGATCTCTTCTGGTTCATCCGGCAAAGCACAGACTTGATATTCCCAACTCCATCCTTATTCCCATACAAGACAAAAAACCCAAAGAAAAGAGAAAATCGGTAGGTAGGACTACAAATCTAAGGCTCGAATTCGAATATCTTGTTTCAGCGCCTTTTTCGCCTGTCCGCTCCCTGCAGGAAAATCGGATACAGGCTTGCAGGCCCACCTATATAGCGCGTTTGAGGTTGGCGCCGATTGTTCTCGTCGGTAGATATAGGCTATAGGATTATCCAGAGATACCGAACAACTAAGCTGTTGATTAAACTTAGATTTCAAAGATATCCCGTTCTCTTGCTCTCTCTTTCATCTGCCGAAATTGAGTTTTTGTTGCTATTGGCCTTCGTCATGATGACATCCACCTTTTATAATATATTGTCCGAATTTAGGCCGCCGCTGCCGCTGCTATGGCGATGTGTTCATCATGCAACTTTTTGATGGCAGGGATGATTAGCTTCTCAATCTCAATATCTGGCTCTCCGTCTGGTAGAGTGCTCGGGTCCAACGGCATATCCAGGCCGATTGTAACTACTGCCTGTGGCTGCGCAATTTCCTCTGCCAATCCCACTACTGACTCCTGGCCCGTCAATGTCTTCTTACGACGATGCATAGGCACGCGGATCCAGCGGTCTTGCCTATTAGGTGCCACAAAGACAACCTCCCACTTGCGTGTTGACAGCAAATTTCCCACGACCAAGTGGTGCTGGTAGCGCTCTAGTGAGTACTTGGCCTTGTGTACCAAGATGGCCGGGTCCGTCTCTAACTTGAACGAAACAATCATCGCCTCAGGCGACCAGCCGTCTACTAAGTTCTTCAAAAACTTGGGCACCGGGTCGAGATCGATTACAAGCGATTTGCTACGTGGAACTTTGGGCGACGAGTCAAAGTTGTCGAATGTTTCGGGCACATCATCAACTTGTGCAGACAGCGCTTGCTTTGTGACCGGCTTTCCATCTTTGTCAATAGCGTCCGTTGACTGTATCTTATGCTCGGCCATTCGATTCGCCGGCAAGAAAAAATCTGAGACCGCCGCAGCCAGATATAGCAGTGCATCCTTTCCTAGTGGACGTAACAGCCGCGAGATAGCGCGCAGCTCGAAGATATAGTCCGTGATAGTGACAAAGGGTAGCATGAGAAGCATTTTCTTCTTCTGAGCTGTCTGGTACTGTCGCAGGACCTTCAACATCTTAGCCTGATGGGCCTGTTTTGCTACAACGTGATCATTGTCGCCACTGACCTCCATGAAATCCAGGAAACAGTCGGTAGCGTGTGAGTAATGGCGAGAAAACGGCTGTAGACTGAACTGGCGATGGAGGAAGATTACGGCGTAGCCTGCCTCTAGAAAGTACTCCGCCGATGTCGCACCACGTGTTCCGGCACTAAAATTGTCGATGAAGCGCACTGTCTGCTTCTCTAAAGGCACAGTTGTCCCACCAGACGTTACCAGGACCACACGGTGATTTGCTGCTACATGCTCGTCGATGAACACCGAAGCTTGCGACGTGACAATGTCCAGGTTCTTGGGCGGTGGGTTTTGGCTGAAATATTGGTCGGCCTCGTATCCCACAGACTCGGTAGTAGATACCATGATAGGTATTACATATATTGTTACTTAAAGAGAGAAGGGTCAATTCCTGTACGCTTGATATAATAGTTAGCTTATTACAAAGATAAGTCGCCGAGGAGTTGCCGCCAATGATTAAGCCTATGTTCGATGAAAGTTAGCTTAAACTCAGTTGCAATTTGATCCATTCCTACGATTGAAATCTTATCAACCCCAGAGTTCCCATCCAGTGAGTCTTTGCCCCTCCACCTCCATTAAAAAAAAAAAAATTAGCCCCTCCTTAACGAATCGCAACAAACCATTGAATCACCCTTGTCAATCACGATCTGAGGCTGACCAAGGAGCTAAAAGCGACTTACCGGCTTTAAATTGACGAGATCGTTCTGGGGTCTTTTTAGTTAGCCTGCGATTATGTTTCTATGTGGTGAAAGAGGCTGAATTTTTTGGTATTGCTTATCGCATTCTCCAGTCTTGGTAAGGTAACCCCCAAAATCAAATGCATCTACTACGTAGTCTGCAGAGGTAATTAAATATATGTCACGTGATGATGTGCTGGGACATCAAGATAAAGGCAGGAAGGAGCTCAGAATGCTTTTTGCACTACAATAAGCAATAGAGTGTAAATTGAAGTAAACACGACGATGTGTAAGCCATTGTACATTTGCCTATATGAAAACCTAATATTCAGATGCTATGTAATATATGATACAACGATGTTTTGCTTTCTCGTGACCGCTACATAGGTGGGTCGGCGTACATATCCATCCAAACCTTTATTTATCCGGGCTAGGTGCCAGACGCCAGGCACGCATTGGCAGGTTCTGAAGATGCATGACACGAGGGCGGATGAAGTAGATGAATGTGACAATGCCGAATACCACGCACATTATATTAACCGAGTAATATCCGTCACGCTCAACTTCACAGATGCCGCCGCCATCAGTACATAGGTCCTTCTCAGCCTGAAGGGCACATGAGAAGACCTCGGTAATTAAGCTGCCCTTGAGCTTGTTAGTGTCTATGGTCGAAGACGGGGGTTTACAGGTAGCCACAGTGAAGGTATCGACAAGGTTGAGGATGAAAAAGCGGGGGAAAGTACCGCCCAGGTTACACACGCTATCCCAAAGGTTAGTATAATTTACATTGCTAGAAGTTCAAGTAGGTGACTTACGTAGCAAGCAGAGTCATGTATGTGCCACCAATCACGGGGTCAGCAACACGAGCATGGAAGGCCGATATAGCTACAAACATAACAGTGTTTGTGAAAGTGGAGAACACATGTTCCATGATGACCACAAGCATATACCACAGCTCGACGCCCGTGTCGGGGAAGATGCTAACTGTGCACTGGGCGAGAATGGCGGCAAGAAGGCGGCCCATGAAAGCCCAGCACCACAGACGCATCGGCGTATATTCTTGTGACCATTTGCCAGCATAATATCCCAGACCAATTTCGAAAGGAAAATCTATCAAGACAGTAAGCGCCATGTTTTCCTTTCCGAAACCCTTATCTAAGAGCTTCAGGTTAGTGACAGCGTCGTTGGCCTGGAAGCCGATCTTGGCGATAAGATGTACAGCAATGATAGTCTGGATATTGCGCAGCTTCAAAACGCCCCACATTATACGGTACACATCCCAGATACCATCCTCGTTGTGAGTACGCTCCTCCTTCTTCATGACAGCGAGACAAAGAGTCACAAAGATGTAAGCCCAGCCCCAGAAGGTGAGATAGCCACCTAGCGTCATGAGGCCTTCGTCGCTAGGAACAGCCCGAAACCAACGGTTGGCAAACTCGCTAGAGTTAAATGCTAGGAAGACAGTGTAGGACAAGAATTGGCCAGCGGTGAGACCGACAGTCTGCGCCGTGGATGCGTACGAAACGTTGCCGGGAGTGAGTAGTGTCAAAGCCCAGCCGTCAACTGCAATATCTTGAGTGGCACACATGAGAACCAAGAAGAACCACCAGCCAGTGAATGACCATACGGTGGGACCGCCTAGTTTGCCAACTCCCGTCATCATAGCTTCAACCGTAGATCCAAGCCAAAGCATACCTACGCCAGAGAGCAGCTGAATAGGAAGAATCCAGCTCTTGCGGCGACCGACCTTAGGACTCCAGCAAGCATCGACAATAGGACTCCAGAACAGCTTCAAGGAGTAGGGATAAGACGCCAGACTGAAGATGCCAATTTGGCTATATGACATGTGATTCTTGAGCAGGAAAGGAACAGAGCCCGTTGCGAGGCCCATTGGGACACCCTGTAGGAAATACAAAAGCACTAACAGGCCAAAATTACGCTGATCTTGTACAGGCAGCTCAAGGAAGCCATGGTTGTTGGCAATGGGCGTTTTAGGTACTGGCTCATCGAGAGAGAACTGTTCGCGTGCAATATGGCTACTAGCCAGCGATGATACCGTAGTGCCAGGCGTATTCTTGCGCCGGAACTCGACGCCACTATTCATTTTATCGGTGTCCGCAGTCGAGATTGAAAGTGCACTGGTCACGGCCTGATTGGATTTGTTCTTTTTAGAACGCTGACGGCCACGCAAGCTACCAGTCGGCGATTGAGTAGCAGCGACTTCCGAAAGCTGGTCTTCGCTAATGCTAGGCGATGGAGAGCCTGCGCGGTTGATGTCGATGCCGATGTTTGAGAGGGGTTTACGGCTTTGACTTTTGGAAGACTTGCCGCGACGAGAGCGAGTGCTTCCCATTGGATATGTGCGTTTTGAGAGGTAGTTGTGTCGGAAAGTTATACAGGGTTGGGGTTGGGCGAGACTGTTTGAGAAGAAGCCGACACAAGGGTTCGAACACAGTGACGAAAAATTGTCACTGAAAGAGGCAGACCGTGTATCTCTGTGGTCTATGCAGGAAGCCTGGCTTGATGACCAAAGGGTATGCTTTGACTGTCGAGTGACTTTTGCGATATTGTATGGATTATGTCTTTTCAATGTCTGTAACGAAGCAAGTCGAAAGAAGAGTATGATGCTCTATTCTAAACAAAATCAAGAGAAAAGCGAAGGTCTTGTCGCGTCTACAGGGATCGCAGTGGCGTCCGTTCACACTGTTCTTGTATTACGGCCAAACGAGACGTTCTCTTCTAGAAAATAGAATGTTGTAGATAGATCCAACAAATACTCGTATTAGTCAGACACAAGTAGATAATACGTTGCTTGCTTGTGTAAGTTGAGGCTCTAACAAAGCAAGGTAGACGTAAAATGCACACACCACTAACAACATAGGTGGCAAGATCGCCAGTTCTGTAGCTGATTAGTCATCTGAACAACTAGCGTGTCATTTCGCTCAAGAGGTCCTAATACTGTAAAAAACGATGCGAATAATAGGTAACAGCATCTCTAGCGACGTCATTAAAGCAATAATTCCACAGCTTGAAGCATGTGAAAAAGTTTTTAATACACATTGACTAGCGGTCTCGGCCAGTCGCAGGAGCAATCTTCGAGGCGGGAGACTGCGTGCTGCAGTTCACAAGAAGCAGCCAAAAACAAAGCGGTGCGAGGTTGATCGAAGACTTGAAGATCGGAAAGCTTTGAAAAAAATCAATAAGATTAATGATTATAGATATTAAAAAAATAGTACTAGTTGATCCTGTTAAGCAACATCAAGCAGCACACTTCGAACAAGTAGCCCTCAAATCGTCAATGCTATAACTTTCAGAACTGCAGGGCAAAGAAAGGATGATTCACTTCGGCTGATAAGATAAGATAGCGATAAGAGAATCCTTGCGTGTCGCATTGTTGATTGCGCGTTGCTTAGTTGCATGTCACAGAAGCATCGTCATCCGATCCGACGTCGTTTATTCGCCCATTGTTCTTAATCTCGAATAGTGTGTCGCTCGGCTTTCGAAATGTCTGATGCTGAAGACAAAATTGCACAGTCTTTAGACGCCGAGATTGCAGAGCTTCAAGCTGAAGGTATCAAAACCCATCCTTCTCTTCTGCTCCAAGAATTCCCCTGTCGCAGAATATCCATCAATGCCATTTCTAACACTGCCATCTTTTCTTGAGGTAGTCAGCTCTTTAAAGCAGCAGTTGCGCATACAGGCAACAAATCTCCTCACATCCGAATCCATCCATCGTGCCCTCCTCGATCTCCCTGCCAACTCCACCTCGTTACCACTTGATCTAAGCCCCGTCTCGCCCGCTCTCGCCGAGCGATTCAAAGCCCAACATGCTCATGATCAGCAATCGCTATACCGACTTTGCGCAAGCATCACAGCTTTCAAGGTCGCAGACCCCGATCCACATGCCGTTGATAGCGGCAAAGTCTTCGGTCTGCGCTTCGAGCTCATGGTCAGCGCCCGCTTTTTGCGCCCATATTATGTACTATTAAATCGGCCATGGACTGAGAGCGGATCACAGATGTGGCGGGTTCACAGACATACAGTGCCGCTAGCAATACCACTTACAGCACTAGCTGCACGATTCTTGCCCTCATACAGAGAAGCGCGGAGAGAGCAGCCTAAACAGGATCTTCTGACCTTTGCAAAGGTTTTGCGGCGTGAACTATGGCGTTATCATAATCGCATTGCCGCGATTGCAGATATGCGTAAAGCTATTGGCATCTCGTCAAAGAAGCCTTTAATGGATCATCTAGCGAGTAGTATCTTGGAGATCAGTGCTTCAGACCCAGAAGCAAAACATATCGCAGTTACATGGATCGATGGCCGCACCGGTCGCGTCATTATTGACGACGATGGTAATGTTGAGCAGGCGGCCGTATATCTTGACGGAGAACCTGATCTAGTTACCTCTAACCGTGTGACGGCAGGTGGTCAGACAGTTAAGATGGAGGACTTGATAGGAAGGCTTGAAGATCCCAAGGAAGAATCATTGATAGAGGGAGAAACACTGGGTGTTTGAAAAACGTAATTATTTATGAACTTTATGTATACCATAACTGTTAATCAGGTGCCTTATTTTATATCCATATCTCTTTCTTAAGTATACACAAATTGCCGGTCTGGCTTATGGCGCCGTAATGCAATGGATGTACTAACAAATATCTCATAACAATCAAGCTCAGGTTCAAATCGACCTAGTGATGCGAATCGGCCAAGTATCATTTTGTTGGGCATGATATTGCCCTCATGGCATCAAGTCCATGCAACTATTTAAATCTCTGCTTTGCTAAAACGCTAGTAGCAGAGGTTGCCGAGCCTGGAAATGTCCGTCCAAGAGCCGTGTTGCGCTAGGGGCCATCTTTGCTATAAGAAGAAGGCTATGGTGATATGATTTCACGATAGCGATGCCTCTTCACCAGTCCAGTAGATTTTTCGTTGTTGCGGTTGGTGCTACATTGCGCACGGGAAGCTTTTTCTCTTTGGTCTTCTTCTCATTTTCACCAGCAATCCGCTCCTCATCGCCCTCCCGTCCTGGAATCGACCACTTGATATCCCATCTCGCCATTATATCGCTCACTATCTTTTCCCATCGCATAATCAACGGATGTGCTCTCGTCACATCCGCAAACACTAACTCCAGCTCATCCTTGCCCTGGGCCTTGACCTCATATTTCCATGTACCGTCACCATTCCAGTAGGCCGACTGAAATATCTTCTCGACCGATAACTCCACATTCGCCGAGACAAGCAGTGCTGCTATTTCTTTGCGCTCTGCACTGCCTTCAGCAAACGCCTCTTCGATGCCCTCGAGCATACCGCGAAGCTTACCTGCGACTTCACCAAATGTTGCGCCGAGACTGAAGCCTTCGTCAAAACCAGACTGGATGCTCGTGGCTTTTGCTGCCGTCACGCCATCTCTGTAGCCGTTTGTGGCATGTTCACGCTGCAGGCGCGGTAGCTCAGACAGAGTGGAGAGTGCGGCCTTATTGTCATCATAGGTAGGCGAGCCAGAACGAGAAGTCACAAATATGTCGTCGTCGGTAAGCGTATCATTGTCGCGAGTGTCACGAGAGTCGGTGTTTCCATCAGTTGGACTAGTACGGAAGGCGTGCAGTTCTGACTGTGCTGCGGCACCAGTATCGCCTACGATAAGCTCATTGTCGCCGTCAATCTCTGGATCTAGTTGTGATGGGCGCATGTTGTTGATGTGCATGTTGATAAGCAATGACAGGGCTTGTCTTGAAATTGGCGAAAGGATTACGATGAGACGGAGGGTAACGTAGAGCTCAAACTATGAACAACATGTATAAGGATGAAATTTTTGAGATAAGATGTTCTAATATTAAATTGAATGAAATCAAAAGCGTACATTAAGGTTTGAGTACTTTAGGCTCTGCGAAGTCATAAAAAAACCGTGATATATAATCACATTTTAGCATTCAAAACCCCACTCCCAAACCCTAATAGTACTACAAACCATAAATATAACACTAGACAAAAGTTATAGGCAAAATTGTTTAGTTGCTATGTACGTACATTGCATACTATAACATACTATGTTTGCATGATGCAAGTCAAATTGACAGGTGCGTCCTTCTCTGATTCAACGTACAGGCTTTGTGTCACCCAAAGAACGGCAAAATTCAGGTTTGAAGCCTTTTTTCCCCTTTTTGATATACTTATATTCTCAATTATAGTTGGTACATAGCATAGTAACCATAGTACACGGCATTAAGGGCACGATCAATAATTCAAGATAATAATGTCATAGGCTCTTCTTTCAGTAGTTCCCATGAGACTAATTCAGTTTGAGATAACACAGAGCGCCAGTTAAAGGGCTACTCGAAAAAAAGACAGGCTAGTCAAAATAGACTCATGGCATAAGATGTAGCTTTCGCCCGTGACAACGCCTTTTCCCGCGTTACCATTGCACATAACTCGTCTTGCGAACAAAAGCACAGATAATCAAGAACCAGTCCAATAAAAACTAACGTGATAGAAAAAACAAACCCGAAACACTTAAACGCCAAGGCCCTGAGTTACATTTGCCAGCTAAGGAAAAGAAAAAAAATAAGATTATATACAGTGCGCGGGGAGGTAAGAGAGTAAGTGACAAGCTAGTCGTGTCAGCTGAGTGGACAAAATTGGGACCAGGCTTAGCATATATGTACAACGTGCTCAGTGACGCTCATTTGCCAAGCTTCGCCGTTCATCATCCCATCAATATAAGCTTCTCCGACTATCTTATGCATGCCGGTAGAAGACCCAGAAGCGAGTGTGAATGGACGGATAATCAAGGGAACGGTACCACCACGAGGCACAAAGACAAGGTCGCCCTTAGAAGTCTGTCTAGGACCTAGGCCGACAAACCCCTTGTAACTTAGGATAGGCCGTTTCCCGTGCATTCCAAGGCCGGCTGTGGCATCGTTGGCAAGCTCCATTGTCCATGTGAGTCGTTTGATTCGAAGAGTGCGGGCAAGTGCCGCATGTGCACTGGCGTCGATGCCCATCAATATTTCAGTTTCTTGATCTGTTAAAGGAATCTCATCGAGGACAAGCTGCTTGGCGGTGATTTGTGAATTGAGAGAAGCAATAAGCATGGCATCCATATATCGCCGGCCATCTTTGATACACGGTTGGCTACGATCAAGAGGATAGTAGGCGGTGTTTATATTCAACATCGGGATGCGCCAGTAGGCTTCCTCTTGGCGTTTGGGATCCTTATAGATTTGATAGGTATCAGGCTGTCGTTGTAGCATTGGTGAATAATCGCAGAATATCTTGATGTCCTGGATGGTTGGGAAAGTTGAAGCGACATTCAAAGGTTTGCCGGGCTTGATATTAGGTGCCGGGTGTCCAGTGGCAGAGATCTGGTCAATAATGATTCCGGACATCTTGATTATCTCCATGCTATCAACGTATTCGTGCATTGGCTGCAGAGCGGGCCCGATAACGTCTTGATTTTTCGATTCTACAGTTGGGATACCGGCTGTCACACAATGAAGATTCGAGACATCGTTTCCAGAATTAATAAAATCGATACTTGGTTGACGATATGCGCTGAAGTCTGGGACCCAAGACGGTAGGTTGCGTACAGGTTTCGGCGATTGGATATGCTCTAGAACTTTGAAATCTCCTGCGGCAAAGAGTCTGCCGGCCACTTTTGTGAAGATATTGTCAATAGGCTCATTCAGTGATATTTCGTTCTTGAAAAGTTTAGAGTCAGAGGCTAGCGCCATAAACCCGAAGATGGCGTGGCGGGGATCAAAGAAGCGACCGAAAGCTCCGAACCGGGAAAGGACGTGGGTAAAGGAAAGACAGCGGCGCTGTAATGGGGCGTGATACATCTCGCGGACGAGAGCTCTTTGGCGCAGTTCATTGACAACTGTTTCGAGCGGAGCAAGTTGTTCGATGCGGAATTCGGTCCAAGGGCAAGAAGCTAATCTGCGCGCGAATATATAGATAACGCCCACTCCAAGACAGAAAACCTCGAAAGGGATGCGCATGTTATCGCATTGAATGAAGACGGTCTTGGATATGGTCATTTCCTGAATACTCCAGCCGCTATGGAATACTCGACAGCCGAGGAACCGCGTGATGTTATAGACGAGTATTGATGGTGGGTATCGGCTCAGTGCAGGGTGGGCACCAATAAGACTCGACATCTCTAAGAAGTATTCGACGTCACTACTATCGCTATGTATATCGTAGTACTGGAGCGTGTGACTTTTCTGCAATATCCGGGCAAGGCCTCGATTCTGGGCTGCCTGCCCGAGTTCCTGTATAGCAACGGCGGCCTGCTGATAATCATATGCACCAACACCGGTCCAAACGACAGTCTCCGTGGCAGCCTTTAATATATAGTCCATGAAGCGGAACTGCTGAGTCGTCTCATCTGAGTCGTTGTAGTTGATGCATAGCTGGTCGACCCAAAAGTAGAACGGAGAGCAAGTCGACTGAGCAAGTGCCTCTGCTATGGGCTTGCGTAGGGCGAATAGTTTGCTGTTGACAGTAGCTCTAACAAAGCGGTAATCCTGATCGGCTACTGAGTTTCCATAGCACAGGGCTATATATGGCGGTAGGCCATGCTTCAACGATACGCAGAAAACAGACAGATCCAAAGCTAGTGTCTCTATACAAAATGAGTTGACACGAACAAGCCGAATGCCATCGTCCTGGGCTAATGGTACCGTGGACCAATCGAAATCAGGCAGGGCGTCTGTCATGGCGACTGGCGTGTGACGTCAATGTCTCGGGGGAGGCAGATTGCTGACAGTGACGATGAAGAAGTAGTTGAAGCGACCACAGCCACAGGCAAACTACGGAGAGCTGCTAATGACTGAAGCAGACAGATGCGTATTCTAGTTAGGTGAGTATAGAAAGAGAGATAGTGGTTAGTGGTGAGATATGTCACGCCTTCATCAGCACTCCTCGAAACAGCACCATCGAGCGTCACAAGCCATAAGCAACGGACCGGAGCGCTGAATCATCCGCCCAGCCTAAGAGAATGGCCAAGTAGAAAGTAGACTAACTATACTTGCTCGTAAAATGAGTAAACGAATCTAGTTTAAAGGCTGGACGAAAAGAAAGAAGGGAGTATATCAATGATGTCAGAGAAGGGGGATTTGGTCGAAGGTACAGCAAGTCTAGATGAACAGCTGATAAGATAGATAGATCTAATGAAACAACCACAAACAGAGGCGCCGGTGATTTATTAGGGAAAGTTTATAGTTGAGGAATAAGGACGAACAAAAAACAGAAAGGAATAGTAAAAGAATAAAAATAGGAAATTTACCGACTTGGTGTATATCACTACTACTAATAAGGAAATCACAGAATGGGAAACTGCGACCTTTCGGAATAAGCAATAAAAAAATAAAATGGCCAAAAAAAGGACAGTCTTCATTGAACCGGATCTGTTATTATCAAAGCAAATCGACATTTAGTTCCTTATCAACACTGCAATATGTCTAGACTTCGATTGAGCTGCCAATATGGAAAGAGAGACAAGATAGTCTCAGATCTTCAGAACTTTGAACTGACTTAAAGTCACGCTCATTGGATGAAAGTGGCCTTCAATCTTCTTCTAACGCCGCGGATAAGCCGCTGATAGTTAAAAGGAACCATACAATCATTTGGCTTGCGCTCCAAAGGGGGATCAGTTCCGAAGAATTTACGGCTGTCAGATTCAAGGCACTACCTTGTACAGCAGCTTTAGGCACCAGTATCATCAACTACCCATCATTAACCATCATGGCGTCTATTGGCCTATGTTGCATTCCAAGGATGCGAGGGTCAGCAAGTCTTCCATCTCCACAGCTTACGCAAAAACCATTAGTCTATCAAGCATTAGGCCCTGCCCCGTCACATATCATTAGAGTTTTGCTACTAGCAATACTAATGGAAACGAAACAAAACACCACAGAAAAAAAAAAAGAAAACAACGAACCGTTCCCCTGTGCTCGCTCCCCTCGATTTTCTTTGCCAATGGGGCTTGGTCAGCCAGTCAGACGATTGCTTGCTCGAGATTGTTCACTTAGTTAAATCTCAACGTTCTATTGCTACTGCTTACCAGTAATACTGCTTATTTTTGTGGTTTAACGACCTGCCTCTTTCGCCCATCCACCCTGTCCTAGTCCGTTTGTGCCTATGGGCTAATATTTGTCCTGTTGCCGCTAGTTTGCTTTGTCCAAGTACTACGACCTTGTCCCAAATCACAAGGTCCTGTATCCACCGAGAAAGCCACTGCTTGCCCCTCCATTGTGATTTTAGGAAGATGAGCTTTAACAAACGCGAACGCGAAGGTACTATTCCACTACTTCTTGGGTTTGTAGGAAGCTGAGCTACAGTGATACTGTGTTGGCGTGACCTGTCACTCACTGTAAGGATCACTGCATTGTTTCCTCGCCCATAACATTGCCAGAAGAAACAATGCCGCACGTTTTAGTTACTATTAGTTGAGACACACAATTGCCATCTACATCAGTATAAAGCCCACTTATGGATGTCACTATCCGCAACCATCCGTCTGTCAGATCTCGGCCACACCTTGCATCTGCATATAGTGTTTGTACCACCTCGATGGGCCATACCAGATGCCATCCGGTCGTTACTACCGCCGTCTGCCCGATATGTTTCGTTCTAATTCCGAAGTCCCGTCTGTATACCAAGGGGGGAGGGGGTTAATGGGTTCTGCCGGGAAATGGGGAAACAAGAAATCAGAGTTTTCAATTTTCCGTGTCTCTGGGCCTTTTTCAGCACTAACCAAGGTTTTGTAATAATAGACATATCAAAAGTCGAAAGTTTACTCGAGCATTTAGATATCCTTTTACAGGACAAGCTCAGGCCTACTTTTGGCTATATGCGGAAGGTCAGCCCTCCCTAGGATCTACTAAAGGACTCAGCTTCTATCCGGGGAAGCATTATCGTGGGTAAGGCAGTGTGTGTGCATTGTGATCTTTTGACAGATGGATCTTTGAGACTTTGGAAATCTTGCAGCCTATTATAGGTTAAGATTTACTTATGGTATTTGTCAGGTCGTCTATTGGATATTGCATTTAGTGATATAGATATGGCACTGCGTCTTCCAATTATGCATCACGTATATCCACGTGCCGAGGGATATTGTACTTCTTGTTAAGGATTAGTTGCCATCTAGAATGCTACTCATAGTCATCCTCCGCTTCTTCCACGCTAGCTTGCAGCAGACCGCCATCACTACCACCAGGCTTATTTGTGCCCATGCCAAGCTTCAAATAGCCTTCAGCTTCAAGCTGGTCTGCCTCCTCAGGTTCTAAAAGGCCATCTTTACCTTTGCTCTTTTCCATCTTTCGTAGCACCGCAAGTGGCGTGAACGCCTTGACGGCCTCTTTGACCAAATCTCTGACCACAGGCTTGGCCTCGTAAACCTTCTTGGCCACTACCACAGGAACTTCTTTCTTCGCATGTTGTTTATCATCTGACTGCGACCTCCTGCCAGGCAATGGTACACTGTTGCTGCCGCTAGCTTGCCCTTGTTCGCCACGCTCTATCCTCCGAGCCTCGTCTTCAAGTGCGCGTCGTTCTCGTCGTTTTGCGTACCACTTGTCCAATTCGGCCTTTGATATCGGTGGTGGTGTGTCACGAGGCATAGGGATTCGGCGTACGTCATCTGGTACATCGTCGTCTGTCGAATCTTCATCCCAGCGACGCATTCTACGCCCGTCGCCATCATCGCCGCGCCTGCGTTTTCCCAAGCTGCCACCAACGCCATTATTATATTGTGAGAATACGGGTGCCTTGTCGCCCAAGGCTGTGCGCGCTTTGTTCACAGCGGCTAGTTCCTTTTCGAGGCCTGCAAGAACTTGTTCTTCGTGGTTCGAGAGTTTGCCGCCATTCGTTGTTATCGCTTTGAGATCATCTATTTGCTTCTGAATGCGGGCTGGGTTTCGACGCGCCAGTTTCGCATCGCGTCGTTCTTGAAGTTCGGCCTTGCCTATCTTAGAGTTAGTAACTGTATATGATATCGAGGCATATTGAGAGAGCCAACTAGCTCGACAATTCACGGTTATCGCAATGCGCCAGTCATTGCTGTACCTATATAACGTACCTTTTTTTATCGCCTTCGCCTTGTCGGCTTTGCGCTGTGCTTGTACTGGATTATAGTTCTTTTCCTTTGCCATTTTGTTGTGTTCATATAGTTTGTTACTGTGGTATCGCCAAACTCACCATTGAAATTTTGTGATGCTTTGGGCGCTTTGCGACGCCGAAAACTGTATGACTAAGCAAGTCTAATGAGTAATCGGCGATCTATGTTGAACCCTATTGCAGTATTTACTATTTTAACCCTACCTATCATGGATTGTAATTTTCGATTACATTCTATAGATCGTAGATGAGTGGCAGAGCTCTAGCAAGGCCTTTTGGTTCGTGTGGGCGTTTATTTTATTAATAGTACATAACACTTTATACACTAACAATTCATCATAATAATTCAAGTTTCAACTCATATATATTTTTGTCATGTCAAAGCTATTAAAAACCTCTAATTACTACATGATGATATGGGAAGCCCAGTACATCTCGTGTTCTGATATTGCCTTCCTGGCTACACACTGCCCGCTTCCCAATAGGACCTGATAACATATAGACCCTGCAAAATATCAATATATCATGCTACATGATGCTTCTTAGCCTGTATGTGCTGGCCGATGTTCCGCTCGGCAATGTGGCTGGGCTCTGCTGCATATAAAACTCAAGAGGGGTAGTTTATCTGTGTGGGCTAGGCTAGAGGCGTATTACTTGACGTAGAAGCTCACCTGCAGAGAACCGAGAGGCCAGCTCAGCAGCATCTGCATCGTGAAGTCCCACCAACACCAGGATTTGCAGACCTGTCTAGGCCGCGAAGGTGGTACTACGAGTCTGAAGCTGCAAATCAGTAGTATGCAATGAGTGGTGCAGCATCGGCAAGTACGTACTAGGGGCTTCCTTCCCTCTTCTGCAGCCCAAGAAAGCCGCAAAAATGACATCAACAGAGAGCAATAACAAGCAAGCAACTGGAAAAAGAGGGGCACGTGATTGATAGCACACCGCACGGCCGATAAGAGAAGAATAATCTTGCTGCAGGCCGAGTGAGCTTTGCTGGAGGCTTTCTTTCTTCTCTTTTTGAACTTGCTCTTAAGTTTTTTTTCCCTCTCTCGAGTTTCAGTTCAGGATATTCTGAATGAATCGAGTTTGAGTGGTCTTTGTCGAGATCGGACTTGCCTTTTACTTTTTGTTTCTTTTTAGTGTTGTACCTCATCTCTGAGAGTTTGCCGACACACATTTTTTCCCTTGGTATACAAAGAGTGCCTTTTCTACCCGCTTCTCGAGTTTTGAGGAGCCGTAGGACCTGTCTGGGCAAAGTTCCCCCCCCCCAAGAGCGCCCAAAAAGTGCCCAAAAAAGTGCCCAAAGGAGGCAAAGCGTCGCCTTTGTCACAGACCAATCTTGCCAAAAACTCAAACCGAGCCTTTCGACTATCATAGAGACAGGCTTTAACATATTGGAGGCCGGCTATTCAGCCTCACTCACCAGAATTTGTTTATTGTTTTTGCATTTACTTCATTATCTTCTTATTTTGCATCACTATGTTTCATACTTTTAGACAATTACCCTTTATATCGTCATTTTGGCAGTTTGCCTTCCAGCAGTACAAATCATTGTGGAATTTGGTTTGGAAACTGGTCGCGAGACCGACGGCAGGCTACATAGACCTTGAGGCTAAAGCTGGCACTAATGTATACGGCAACGGAACTGGCAAAGCCTATGGTGGCTTGAAGCCCATTACGAGTAAAGGCCCTGGAAATGGACATCTCAACGGAACTGCTACTACTGGAAACGGAAACACCCGCCCTATCGAATCTGTGAAGTCTTTGGCTGACGCCGAGACGGATACAACACTGGATGAGCCTACTACGGAAGAGGTAAGATGGTCTTGATTTCTTCTCTAAACAAACACTATCACATCAAGGAATATGAAGTTTCACTATCTTTACCTCATGCATGCTCAAAAATACTATTATGCTAACGATGTTTTGAAGGAACTGAAGCCTGGTCAACTAAAATACATCCCCGTGCCTGGCGCCTGGGAACGCGAAGATCACCCTGACTGGCCTGACTCCAAGTTTGAAATCCCTACCGATGTACCTGCTGGAATTGTCTACTACTTCACTCGTGGCGAACACATCAGCCACGGCCCTACCTCACATGTTGAACGCCTCAAAACTGGTCACATCATCAAATATCCACGCCCGAATCCGTACGATGCCCGTGAGGAGGAACTGAACTTCAAAGACATGCGCACTGAGGCTGAGGTCTACAAGCGTCTTGGTGACTCTCCCTACGTGCCTAAGCTTATCAACTGGGACTCTACCTCCTGCTCTCTGACTCTGGAATGTCTGCCCAAGGGCGACCTCGCTTCGTACATGCGCAATACCCCGACTACTCCCAAGGAAACCCGTCAACGCTGGACTCTGCAAGCCGCTGCTGCGCTAGAGTCTCTGCATGCCGTCGACATCATCCACTGCGATGTCTGCCCCCGCAACTTCCTTTTGGACGACGCTCTGAACATTGTTATCTCGGATTTCGCTGGAAGCTCTATAGATGGATCTGACGCTACTATGGCTGCTGGTCCTCGTTATCTCCCGCCTGGCTGGAGCTGGATGCGCCAGTCACAGAAGTCCGACGATGTATTCAGCCTAGGTTCCGTCATCTACTTCATCATGATGGGCCGTGAGGTCTTCACGCAGCTCAAGGACAGCGAGGTGCAGCAGTGCTTCCAGGAGGGCATATTCCCCGATGATGTGCACAACCTGGTCTGTGGCGAGGTCATTCTGGCTTGCTGGGAGGGTCGTATCCGATCAGCGGATGCGGTAGTGGCAACTCTGAGTTCCCTCTACAGCAGAGCGGCAGAGATTGAGGAGGAAGAAGAGATCGCTGGACAGTGGTCTATGTACTAACAGTGGCCATGCTTTAGAGGCCGAGAAAGAAACGAAATCGCTTTAGCACTATGGTGCTGGAAAGAGAGGCATATGTCATGCCTTTGTGTATCGATTAACGGATGGGATGACTGGACATATATTTGGTTTGATATTTATTTGCGCAATATAGGGTGCACAGAATTACATGACTTGTTTTTACTATTTCACAACGTTAGCAATAAGCAAGTCTCAATGTGAAGCAAACTTGTATGCACTAAGGAATGCAATGTAGTGTAAATCAAACCGCCACAGTAACTGAAACGGCCGCCACAGAAAGCGATCTGAGTGCCACAGCATTGCCCCACTACAACTGCTTTGTAGTCGCAATGTGTAGTTGCTACCGTCTTTGTTTTCCCCGCTAGTACTAGAAGGGGGAGGCTAAATGTCAACAAACGAACAAACAAGCTCGCGCATTATCTCTATGGAAGCCCTTTTGCCTTCGCTCTTTTCTTTTCCACGTAGCTTATTTTTTATTTGTTTGCTTGGATAAGATCAAGTCGAGACCGTGACTCATAAGCTTTTTGTCACGACTCACTTGCTTCATTCATAATTTTACTGTTGCTACTATCATTAGCTTCTGTCCCATCCTTATTCTAGGTGTTTTGCTTGCTCTGCTGCCATCATCATCCATCCATCCATCTATCTTGTCCGCTCGCCTTCCTAGGTCAAGTCTACCTGGTCCAAGGTTACATTTGCCCGAAATCGACTGGTTTTGGGGGAATCACAGTACAGTGCTCTATTACCAATAGCGCGCTATATCCCAGTGTTGATTATACTGGCAAGTAAAATCATAAAGCCTAAAAAACATAGGAATTCGCTTGTCGACAGCCCCTCTATCGTCCAAATTATTCTCTTCGGTAATTCTTCGTTTTTCTTGACCGCCCGAGACTCAACAACCATATTCAGTATACCGGTTGTTGCTATTGTCGCCGCTACCATCGACAGTTCAGTTTAAAGTGACCCAGATCCAACACTAAGCTGTAGCCGCGGTCGCAATCGCAACTGCAGTCCTAATTCATCGGATTACCTCGACCTCCTTATCTATTCGCCTGTACTGCCCGACACTCAGCTACTAGTACCGACAACTCAGCTTACCAATCTGGAGAGATACTCTGATAAATTGCCGAACATGGCTGCGTTCATGGGCTCATTCTTTCAGAACCCTAAACAGTCGGCAGAGGGTATGGACATATCCCGTCCTAACACCCCTCTTGGAGCTGGTATTCACTATGGCGATGGCGATGATGGCGATGTGCACATGATAAACAATAACTTTGTGAACCCTGTTGCGACACCCCAAGGCAGTCCAAGCAAAAGAACTCTCCCTCCAGGCGCCAATGATCTGCCTATAGCTTTGGAAGCCTCTCTCAAGCTCCATAACAGCAATACCATGTTTGATAGCCCAACCAAGTCTTCCACCCCGACGCGCATCCCTATCTCTACTGCCCCCGGTAGCTCGCCGCCCAAGATGAATCTCAGTTTTGATACTACAATGGGTAATACAACATCCATAGGTACTGGTTCTTTGCTCAATACTGTCATTGCCGAGGAGGGTGTCATGCACAGCAGGTTGGGCGCTGGCACGCCCAAAAGGCTAGAGCAAGAAAACACTCCTCCGCTTAACTCAAGATCGGCTCTCAATGTCCCCGAGAGCTTTCACAGAAATCATGCGGCGTTATCAAGACACGAAATGTACCATCAAAGGGACCAGAAGGAGCAACACGGCACGCGGGCACAGCCTATTAAGAAGTTTAACACATCTCGAGGCTTGACTCCGGAGGAGTTGGAGATTCTCAAAAAGCCAAATGTGCGTCGTCTTGTCAACGTGACGCAGTTATGTAAGATAATACAAGCTCTATATACTCTTGACCTTTCTCGACTGACTTTAAAACATAGATTTTCTCGATTATTACTTCGATCTACTTACCTATGTGGGCTCTCGCCAAACCCGCCTCAACAACTTCCGGAATGAAGTACCTCCACCACCCGAAACAGACGATGCGGCGTACCAACAGATGTGGTCAAAATACACAGGACGAGAGCGTGCTGCTCTTCGGAAGCGTCGAGTCAGGTTGCGACATGGCGATTTCCAGATCCTAACACAAGTTGGACAAGGTGGATACGGACAGGTATTTTTGGCCCAGAAGAAGGATACACGCGAAGTGTGTGCTCTCAAGGTCATGAGTAAGAAGTTACTTTTCAAGTTAGATGAGATCAGACATGTTTTGACAGAACGCGATATTTTAACCACTGCCAAGAGCGACTGGTTAGTTCGCTTACTTTACTCGTTCCAAGACGATCGTAGCATCTACTTGGCTATGGAGTTTGTGCCCGGTGGTGATTTCCGCACCTTACTTAACAATACAGGTGTGCTGAGTAATCGCCATGCGCGCTTTTACATTGCAGAGATGTTCTGTGCCGTTGATGCTTTGCATCAGTTAGGCTACATCCACCGCGATCTAAAGCCCGAGAACTTTCTCATCGATTCACTAGGTCACGTAAAACTCACGGATTTTGGTCTTGCAGCTGGTATGCTTGCACCTGCTAAGCTAGAGTCGATGAGAGTAAGGTTGGAGAAAGCCAGCGAAACCTCTGTGCCCTTTGGCAAGCCTATGGATCAACGCACCATTGCCGAACGCCGGGAGGGATACCGGTCGATGCGTGACAAGGACTACAACTACGCAAAATCAATCGTCGGCTCCCCCGACTATATGGCTCCGGAAGTGCTTCGTGGCGAGCAGTATGATTATACAGTAGATTACTGGAGCTTGGGGTGCATGCTGTTCGAGGCGTTGACAGGCTTTCCGCCGTTTGCTGGTTCAACTGCAGATGAGACGTGGCGTAACTTGAAGCATTGGCGGGATGTCCTCAGACGGCCTGTTTGGGAAGACCCTTCATACTTTTTAAGTAACCGTACCTGGAACTTCATCACAACGTAAGTCATGCAATGCGTATGCATAGTAGTCATATCGCCTGTTACAGGAAGCGCTAACATCATAATATCACAGGGCAATTAATTCTCGTGATGAGCGGTTTGCCAACTTCCAGGCTATCTGTGACCACCATTATTTTGCTGAAGTGGACTGGAAGAACCTGCGTGACACCCGAGCACCGTTCATCCCCGAGCTAGACTCGGAGACGGATGCCGGCTACTTTGACGATTTTACGAATGAGGCGGATATGGCCAAGTATAAAGAGGTGCATGACAAGCAGACAGCACTTGAAGGTTTAGCTGAACGCGAAGAAGAGATGGCCAAAGCGCTATTTGTTGGATTCACATTCAGACACCGCAAGACAGCTGCTGACGAAGGTAATAGTAGTGGAAACAGCAGCCCAAGAAAGCCGATTCCATTCGACAATGCGCCTAAACCGGGAAGTGGAAGCAGTGGGGGCCACGCCGAGCCGGACTTTGGCACGATGCTCTAGGGAGATGATCATGCTTTACAAGAGACGGTGTGGCACAATGGAGTAGCGTATCCCAAGCGAACATATTAAAAAGAGTACTATTATCCAGCCTAATGCCTTTGGGGGTACAAGTATTACGGGAGAGGGGCAGCGATGAGTAGATTAAAGCCTCTTAGGCCCGGACACCGGCTACCTATAAGCTTGAATTTTTTTTTTTCATTTCTCGTACGTTCATTTTTTTATTCTTTTGATTAGCAGAAATGATAGAGTTTAGACTGCTTGATTACGGAAGTAGAGAAACTTTGAGGCGCACTCGAGATCAAGTTATAATGCCATAGAACATGTGGGCACATCCAATAAACAGCCAGCCAGCCCTATGATTATTTTATGATTATAATTCCTTCTCGCAATGTATGTCTGATGACAATTATAGTTTCTGTCGTCTAATAGAGCATATTTATGTTCTCCGTTAAATAAATCATAAAGAAAGATTAAATCACACTTGACAAGAAGGAAAGTAATATCCAGTCTCCTACTTCCTGTCAATTTTCTATGTCTGTGGACGAACAAATAGAATTCAATGGAGTTCCAAGTACTGCCTTAGCGATGACCTGATACTATTAGGCCCAGACGTAGTTTCTGTGAGCTTTCTAGTAATAATGATGTAACAAAAATCTCCTGCTGTTCGGCTTTATCGGCATTCTGGAATCAAGATGCTACAATATATAGCTCACGATTCTGCATTAGTTGCAGTGTCACAGTACTTATCTTACGCGGTAAACCCAAGGCGATTGAGTACCAAGATCATGGCAAGTAACAAGCAGCAAATTCATACACGTAGTAACATATGCGTAGAATACAGGCGCGATATATCACATTAAGCGAGATACGGAGACTTAAAGATAGAAGAACAATTTTTTTACAGAAGAGAGGACTCACTAATGGTAGATCAATTGCTCTAATTGTTGCCTCATGCTGGCATCGACCGGAGCTTCCCCAGCTTACACCCCGGAGCAATTCTTTTTCTTTACTTTACTCCTCTTACTATCCAAGCTAGCATCTAAAGTACTATATTGTCTGTAACACATAAAATCAACTGGGTTTTAAGCCCTGGCTAGCCACGAGCTTATCTAGCTCTTGCTGGTAAGTATATCTATATTAATACAACTTCTACCATTGGCCTTTTTTTATCACTATTTGGAGTCATGCTCTAAGTTCATGTATAACGGTATATTACATACTTGGGGTTTAATACTAATAGTAACAGTGATATCATCAAGGCCTAAAAATCCTTGCCATGCCCGGGTAAGGAGAAATGGGCACTTGATATCTGACTTACATTACATATACACGCGTACTTCATTATAAACTAAGCTGGTGCGACGAACTTAGCATATCATATGACAATCAACCCGCTTTAAAGCCGTCTACGTCGCTCAATTCTTTTGTCGGTGGTCGGGGGCAAATTCACCTCCGAATCGATCAGCGCCTTATTTCTTCCCTCCCCCCCGCCTCGCCTATTTTCTGTCTTCTACATTTTACTATTCTTACTGTTTTCTAGGAAGCCGGTCAAGCCGTAGAAAAAGAAAAAAAGGCACTTAGAAGTAGAATTTAGAGGACAAGATCTGTCCACCTCGACATATAGCAGTCGATAGGCTAACGAGTAGAAGTCTCGATGTGTCACAGTGTCATACCAATCGTGTACTCATATATTGAAACAGAAACAAAGCAATATCTTTCTTCTTCCCTTCCCACCGGTTCGTCTGTGAATACACACCCAGGTAGTTCCATGCCCAAAAATTAGGCGAGCAGGGAACCTAACATCAGAGAAAAAGAACAAGAAAATAAGATACAAAAAGGCGTTTCTCCAAGCTGCGGCACATCAAAAAAAGGCAGACTTACCCATATGTGCACCAACGGGACGCGCGTTTCTAGCTAGTCTTTCATTTTTATATTGACTTTATATATTAGCGGCTGTAATTTCACAAAGTACTTGCAAGAATCTGCGCTGCATACAGCATACAGTCTAAAGCAAAAGCTCTCTTCTGCCTGCTACCTTCTTCGTCCGCTCGCCTTGCCCCGCAAGGCATTCTTTGGCTTCTCGTTTACGCACAAAATAGTGACTGCTATCATATGGCTATCAGATATGAGACCAGCCAGCAGAAATAACATGCAAATGCTTATATCGGCTACCCACCGAAGAGTCCGGTATATACGCAGTCATGGCTTACAACAGATCACATCGACGGAGGTAGTGTTTGTCCTGTTCTTCCTTCCTTGCAGCGGAACAAGGCATCCTTTCTCCTCCAACTTAGTATTTCTACTTAATCGCCTCATTGTTTAGTTGCATCGTGTACAGCTCGGGTACACGCGTCTCTTACCCTCCACAGACATGCAGGTAAGTATGTCTTTGTTATTTTACTATATCTGGAGTCTTCCAACGGCAAATCCAGTTCTTGCAGGAGCATTATAGCATGGAGATTCTACCCCGGACTTGGAAACAAAGACAACAGATCAGAAAGCCAAGTCCGGCTGGCTGTCTAGAAGAAGAAACAAAAATAGACAAAAGAACGTCTTTTTTGTCAGAGGGGGCAGATGTCATGCAGTGGCGCTGTGTCTTGATTCTCTGGGACACCAATAGATAAAATACAACAGTTAATTTTAGTGTAGTTACATAAAGTGTCACAAGCCTACTTTGGCTAGGTTAGGTACCATGTTCAAGGTGTACGGACATTCTCAACTAGATGTGACAAATGGATAAATAGTAGAATCAGCAATTCCAGCTCAGACACGCATCAACTTCGCCTTCCTGCGCGGCATAAGCAGAGAATTAAAAGAAAAATGAACACAGAGCTACCTATCCGCTTTTGGCTTCTTCAATACAGAGAAGAAGCATGCTCGAGGAATCGGTCGTACTAGTATAAAGCTTCAGTTGTGTTCCCCCGATCATATATCCTTTTCATTTCTCTCATTCTCTTGTAGTCTATACACCAAAACAGCGATCGTCCCCGGTACATACACTTTTAAGATTATATCCGACTGGCTGTATATAAGTCGGCCTCCCTCAGACATTATACATTTTGTTTCTTCTACTATCAATTTCCTTCACTCTATACAAACCATACTACACTTAGACACATTGCAACCATGAAGTTCACTACTGCCATTGCTTTCATTGCTTCTCCAGTCATGGCCGTGGCCTGGGGCGGTAGCGGCAACGGTTGGCCCTACGGTGGTTACGGCAGTAGCAACAGCAGAAGCCATGCCTGGGGCACCGGCGCCTTTGGTGATAGCTGTGCTGTATGTACAACCTATTATGAGCCCTCCCTTAACAAAACAGACAACGATATACAGGATAGACTGCTAACACGATCATGATTGTTTCATAGGCCACCTGCGCTTCGTCTTACTGGACCAGCGTCACACCCACACCCACTCCCTCAGAGTGGTGCAATGGCGGCTCTGATCTTAGCAACTGCCTGCAGACGTCCTGCTCGCTAGATTCATCTGTGGCCTCCAGCTACTCCTCTAAGAGCAGCGCCCTGTGCTCCAGCTACCTGTCATGCACATCGACCGGTACCTACACGTACTCTTACGAGACCAACTCTGGCCAGTGGAGCGGCTTCTGGGGCTCAGCTTGGCCCACCGGCGCCGTGACCGTGACCGGCTGTCCATGGTACGGCGATGGCTTCGGCTTCCCATTCTGGCGCGGCCTGGGCTACAACGACGACTTCTGGACCAACAAGGCGTCAGGCTGGGCCTTCACCACGGCTACCACCACGGCTACTGCGGCCATCACTACTTCTAACACTACCATTACAAGCGGCGCTACACTAGCTATTGAAACAGCTAAGAGTGCTGATCTAGAGACGGTCCGCACGGCCGAAGTCTCCAGCACGGCGACTGGTTCAAGCTCGAGTGATAGCGCGGCGTCTCATGTCCATGGCGTTGATTCTGTCTTTGTTCTAGGCGCTGCTCTAGGCGGCATGCTGGTTGCCGCTGGTGTCATGTAGATAACTCTAATCTTGTCGAGTTATATTGGCGATGAAAGAAAGAGGAATGTCACTTTCCTGAAGTGAAGGTGATGGTGCTAATTATACGCCAACCCTAAAGTAAGACACGCAGTTATGATATTTTTTTACAATGCGGCAGTGAGATGGTTGATTATGATGCTCTTTGGTTTTTTTTTGGTGGTTTTTTCATTTCAATTCCAAATATTTATTTTGTTCGAAATCATAATGCTGAAAATATACAGTGAATATAGTTGTTAAGACATAGTAGCTATACTAGTTCAACCCTGGAGAAGCATTTATTTTGATACAACAAGGAACGACTGTGAACAGTTGATTTCTCAAGGAAGATAACGCAGTATATAGATATGTCAATCATCCGATCTGGTGCACAAACTGAATAGTGCTTATCTGTATAATCTAAGTAGCCGACGAAGACCTATTAAAATCTCAAATTATAGACCAGGACAAGAATTCGGTATCATGGTATTTAATGATACATACTTACCTAGCTTACAGAATTAGTCATCTGAACTCATTCACGTGACTTGAGATGCATTTCACTATTATGGTAGATTGGTTTAACTTATTCGCTTTCAAAATTTACCTAATGCTTGGTGCGGATTACACATCTGACACACGTTTATCCGTATTGCTTGGCCTCTTCAAGCACGTGACGTAGGGCTCTACTCCACACCACGCTTCTGCGGGCCCGCATCGAAAATTCCCATGGGGATAGCACCCAAAGCACTACTATCACAAACCTATTATTGCGTCGTTCGTCAATTTGGTTACTGTTGCTATCAAAACCCACATCGTCATCACCACACACATTTAAAATGGTACGTTTGGCCTCTCTAAACTATGATATCTGGATATCATAGTGTCCCTCCTAATTGGCGCAATCAATAAAGACTCGCCCCAAAAAAACCCCGATCTATTAGTTTCCCCCATCGTCAAAAACAACCGCTGCGCAGATAAAGAAGCATTGGCAAAAAATCACAGGCGCGATTGCGATATGCCAGCCGACGAACTGCTGAAAAGAAAACGAATGGGTAATCTTGGAAATATATAATATAGTAATGCTAACTCTTCACTCGGTCTACAGGGCAAAGTTCACGGTATGTTTCATTTCCAACGTAGTCGAAATCACGAGTCATCTACAACATGCCTCTTCAGTCGGCGATGACGATGCGACAACACTGATAAAAGACAGTTCTGACTTTGACTCAATTTGCTCTTTAGGTTCCCTGGCTCGTGCCGGTAAAGTCAAGTCTCAGACTCCTAAGGTATGTGAAGAATTCGATAAACTTATCTCTATCTGTCAAGATATTCGGACAGCCAAACACCACAATAGCAATCAATTAGTCCACTCCACGGGGAAAAAAGTTTCATCTTCGCTCAAAATGCGACCACGACACAGTCGTCCAACAACCTAGTTCATCTCAAATTACGAATATGCGAATTTGCTACGCCGGAAGATTAATCGCCACTAAATGCTAATCAATTAACGCCATGAACATATGACGACGACGTTTGACTACATTCTGCTCTTTGTTGGCGTTAAACTTTCTAGAATAAACTTCATGCCCGCCAAGATTTGCCTTTCGAGCATCAATAACTCACATCTTTTTTTCCCTACAATATAGGTCGAGGCTCAGGAGAAGAAGAAGATCCCCAAGGGCCGCGCTCACAAGCGTCTCCTCTACACTCGCCGTTTCGTCAACGTTACCCTAACCGGTGGCAAGCGCAAGGTATGTTCCAATCAAGAGTCATGATACTCACATTATCTTATAATTTATACACCTTGGAATCAATGGCTAATACAATAAACGAATATATAGATGAACCCCTCTCCCGCTGCTTAAGTAAACCCTCCTCTACTGTGCCCAGTCTATCTGAAAACCTGAGCATTTTTTGGGGCGTTTCTCTAGCTATTTATTTCTCTCTCTTTTTTTTTTCCTTCAAATACTACATCAATTTGAATATACCCATAAGATGGAGCAAAAAAAGAATACGTTAGAAAAAGAGAGGTTAAAATGAAGTTAGCTTCCCTTCTTCTCTTGATTTTTAACAAAAGGGGGGACGAGAGGAATATGGAATTCAAATAAAAAAACACGCGGAAATTGTCTTCTTATTGCGCAGCGAATACAACAAAAAAAGAGTCAAGGTTGATTTGAAAATGAATATCATCATCCTTTTTTTTCTACGAATTATTTGAAAATGAGTGAATACGTGATGTATCCGATACACACATCGTAGCGTGTAAATTATGGCGCATAATGTGAATCAAGAGTTCATCGTGAAGCAATGCGTCTTTAGTCGCTTCTAGCAGCATCTCCAGCCAAATTAGAGGAAGGGACGAATGGTGGTTGGCTTCATTACCACTCATCAACTCTGTTCAGTAATTAAGTTACGAGACTTGTTGCAATTGAACTGTTTACTATTGTTTTTTCTAATATTCGCTATACACCAAGTTCCGGGTATACATTGTACGTAAAGATTTTTCAACACAACAAGATAATTTTGAAGATCAAATATCTCAAGATGCACAAAAAGAAGATTGGGTTCCGCGTGTTCCAAACAGAACAAAATACTTGTAAGAAGTGAATTATATATATATAGAGAGAGAGAGAGAGAAGATTTATTTTGTCTTTTTCTTCATAAGGTTTTCATGTCTCTTTGTGAGAAATATATCTCTGCCATATAATATGAATAAATAGGGTTATCAAGATATATCAAGATGAAAGCCCTAATAAAGCATTGAAAAAAATCCTCCCCCCCCCCAGAATAACCCAATAAAAACTCTAAGAGAATCAAGGAGATAGTTACATTGGTATAGTTATATCTTTTCTTAAGTTTAAACAGTAAAAACTGTTATGAACATAAAAACTAAAAAAATAAACAATTTCAAGGTATGTATATATATGTACATCTTCCGTCTGGCTAACTAAAAATAAAGATTCAATAGGAACGAACACCATTGGCGATTGTGCGTAGATGGTAAAGATAAGATATAGATTGGAAAATGAATAGGGAAAGGGGGCGAGATAGATAGAAGAAATCTGGGTATAAATAAAGTCAACGAGAAAATGATGACAAGACAAAAAAAGAGACAGAGGATAAGAAAGTAAAGTAATAGTCGAGACAACTATCAGGCCAAGAGCTTAACCAAACAATAAGCAAGATAATAACAATGATAAATCGTAACGAAGGAAATGAGATAGTAAGAACAGAGAATCCAGGAATAAAGGAAGGATGGGGGGGGGGGCAAAGAGAGACGTCATCATCATCCAGATAGGATAGGAGAACATCGGTCGTCATAAAAACCATCAACATCAACAGCCAGAGAGAGAGATAGAACAAAGGTAAAAAAAAAAAGGAACCTCCCACAAATAAGAACCTCAAACGCCACAAAACGGAAAATATAACAAGCCAACATTTCATAGACTCATCGTCAGCCACTCCCACTCCTGCGGACCTGTAGACGAGTTGCCCATCATGTTTTGCTGCTGTCCAGCGGCGTTTGTGCCCGGAACTGATGGTGAGACCAAGTTCGCTGTCGACGCCGTAGTGGATGGTCTACTGCTCGAGATACCAGTGCCGAACAAGTTGTTGGTGTTGCTCAGGCCTAGAGCACTAGGAGACGTGACCAGAGGGCCACCACCGTGGGCTGATGACATTCCACGGCCGATAGGGCCACTGAAATCGAGCGAGCCCGTAGAGTCGGGGCTGTCAATATCCATGCCACCTCCAGATACAATCGCCGCAGCAGCACTAGCCAAACTGTTAGCATTTGTGGCGTTGTAGTTGGATATAGGCTTGCTGGAGGATGGACTGTTGGTGAGTATATCGCTACCAGCACTTTTGCTGTGGCGACGTTGGCGCTTTGTAGAGATGGAGCCGTTGTTTGTGCCGCGGGGAATGTTGCTTGAAATGGAGGCAGATGCCTTGTGCTGCGGCGCCGAAGAGCCCTTATTGCCGGAGAATGTTGGCGTGCTACCAGCTGTGTTTCCACCAGCGTTGCTGACAGGACTATCGGCATCACGCGATGCTGAGCCGGCACGGTTGTTGGAAGGCGGGGTGCTTGCTGTAGCGACAGCCACAACAGCGGCAGAGGACGAAGACATAGCTAGCATAGAGCTCTTGCGAGACGCCATGACACTAGACTTCTTGCCTGCACGCGTACTAGTAGTGTTGGGTGCAGTTCCAGCCGAACCGCGGTTGCGCTTCTTGATGACATCAGTCTTCAGCGATAGCGGGCGGACAACCCCATGCAGCTTCAAGAACAGGCCGCAAGCGTTGCAGAGGGGTTGGCCTTCGGGGTTGCGGCGCCATAGCGGAGTGGTCTGGGTGAAGCAGTTGGTACAAGTTGTTGGAGCACCGCCATCAGCGCCTCCATTTGTTAGGTTGGTAGTTGATGCACTACGCGCAGGAGGAGGAGGAGGAGGAGGAGGACGAGGGGACGAGGGGCGACTGGGTTGTGCAGACGTAAATCCAGACACGGAATCACCAGGTGGTGAGTTCGAGTTTGAAGCAGAGAACAGTTGGTGGATGTTATGAACGGTTTGTGCGTTGGTGGAGCTGGTAGTACGTTGAATTTTGGCACGGGCAGTGTTACGGAAAGACTGGTTGCGAGGCAGGTTGTGGCCAGTTTCCCAGTCAACCTTCTCAGATTCACTGGGCATTGTGTTCTTGCGGGGAGGGCCACCAGGGAAACGAGCAGCATGGGTGCGGAACTGGCCTGTAAGTGATGGGTCCCAGTTCATGGCATTAGTGTTGTTGGTGTTACCAACAGAGCTGTTAGCTCCGTTGCTAGCGTCATCAAGACCGCTGCCGAAGTCGGTCGGCTGCATTATCAAGCGATCGGGAAATGCGCTGCTATCTTCGTCATCCGAGTCGGTAACTAAAGGGTTGAACATGCTATCTTGGGGCATGGACAGAGAGCTTGGCGACCGACCAGTATTGTCCGTGGTAAAAACTTGAGAAGGGTTGATACCGCCCCCGAAAGAAGATGGGTTTTGGCCAAAGGGGCCGGCAGAGTCCGGGCCGTTAGAGCCCATGGGGAACATGGGGTTTGCATTAGTGTTGTAAAGGAAGTGCTGGTTCATAGTAGAAGCCATAGCAGCGCTGCTGCCGCCGCGGAACGACTGCGAGCGCTGGTGACGAGCATCGACGTTGCCAAAGAAGAACTGGTCGTTATCAGAGATGCCGTGCGGCGTTCCGCTGTTAGACTGAAAAGCGGAAGACGTGTAGTAGTCAGTGCCAGACAGGCTAGAGGCGTTCATGCCAGAGAAGTTATTGGAGAAGGGGCCATTCTGAACCATGGGAGAAGTCGAGGCCTCGAAGCCAAAGTTTTGCTGGAATGGCCCAGCTGAAGTGATGATAGGATCAGTAGCATCGAGATCGTAGTCTAGACCGAAGGGCACGCCTGAAGTATGCTGGCTGTGGTGTTGGTTGTGGTTTTGCTGCTGATGGGATGACGACATGGCGGACGACGAGACCGCAGGACCCGGAGCAGAGCTAGCGGGAGTTACGTCTAGCGAGTATTCGTGCAGCTCAGACTCGGGCTCCAGGGCAGAGGACGAGTTGAGACTGGTGGTGGCAGGCACGTGCGGCGAGAAGTTGGCTGGGCGCTTGCGCGTCTAAAAGGATTGGCGGTGATTAGCTCGAGATCAACGGCAATAGTAAAAGTGTCTCTACTGGAGTGGAGAATAGATAGAGCAATCAATATAGAGGAACACAGAGGGGAATGGAACAAAAGAAGGAAGAAGAGAGGAGGATCGTTTGGCAGCATTTGCGCTGGCACTGGCACTGGCGCTGGTGCTGATATGAGATATCGTTGCGACGCAGAGATAAGGGAGCGGGAAGGAACCAAAGCCGAAAACAGAGTTGTCTTAGAGCGGACTAAGAGTAGACTAGAGAGTGTAGGGGCTCTGTGTTTGTGCTTGAAAGCCCGTAAAGCTTAGAGAGCAGTAATACAGATATCAAGCAAACAGATGCTAGCACCAAGATAATTGTTTATGAGACTGCAGAGCATGCCAGCAGGCCTGAAGTTCGAGGCGTGGTGAGTTGTATATAGCCTGGATTCTCACTAGAGTTCGTCCGGCACGGTATGGCATGTTGCGGTCTAAGCTTATACTAGAATAGAAGCCAGAGATAGACACAAAGATAATAGATAATGAAGATAACAGGAGAGGAAAAGAGGATCCTTGTTCCCCATATGCAATGCAGGGACGCATTTCACTCCAAACGCCCTTTTAGGTCAAAAGATAACGGAAGTGAGCCCAAGACAACGGAGACCGCTGGCGTTATGGACAAAAAGGAAGGCCACACCCCCAGCGGACTCTGATATCTAGCAACAGAAGAAAAAAATTTATGCACAGATTCGCTCTATAAGAACGCCCACAGCAGGCCATTTCTGGGCTGCCGCTCATATTCTTTTCGAATATTCTTTGTGTCTTCCTCGCCTTATCTTAAGGGGGAGAAAGGGTATGCTATGTCTGCTGCTTTCTATACCCTTTTCACTTTATGGCGCATGCAATGCATGTAAGTGATGTTGGCAGTCTTTTTTTTTTTTTTCTCTGTACACTCTTTTTGGGCCTTTCTGCAACTCCCGCAATCTTTTGCCGACAGGCCTATGCAACACAAAGCCGAGTGTTTCCAGTTCTATCCGCTACATAATTTCGCCGTGGCCGACCGGCCAAATCTCAGTTGCCAACAAACTGACTGGACGCTCTCTCTTGCCAGTATGCTTCACCGTCTTTCCGCTAAGCCTTCTTGTGCAGTGGAAAGCTCACACTGGCAAGAAGAAGAGGATACATGCTAATGCTGGTGCCGTTGTCCTGAGCTTTAACATGACCCGTCGCTATGCTATGTTATCCCTCTATTTCTGAGATGGCGTTTTTACCGCCCCCTTCAGTGTCGAGGCGGTCTCGCCTAAACAGAGTTGGCACCGCAAGCGAGCAGGAAGGATTGATATCGGACAATGAGGAATTGCATAGGAAAAGAAGAACGCATGGAATACGGAAGCCATTGCAAAGTGGCAAGTGAAAGCAACGCAAAGGAGGTTTTAGTAGTAGTTGAATAGGAGAGAGTACTAAGATTAAAAAAAAAAAAAAAGAATAAAAATGGGGAAGCAAGGAGCATGTAATATGGATATGGATATGAAAATTACTTACCCGGCGGTCGTCGATACTCGTCTTACGATGGTGACGAGTCAGGTAATTGAACTCACTGACACGTTGGTGGTTCGGTGGGTATGGCAATGATTGCGGCACGAACTGTTGCGCTGCCTGTTGTTGCATACTCCCAGAAACGCCGCTATCATCTTCTGCACCTGCTTTGCGGGTCTTGATCGGAATTGCAGTAGCCGTTGGTACCCGGTCGTTTGTTGACACATGGCGATCACCAGCGCTGTTTCCAACATGTGGCGACGAATGTAGTAATCTGGTGTTGCGGTTTGGTGTTGGTGTAGGAGCAATGTTCTCGTGGGGGAAGTCATCTACATTCATAGAGTCGGAACCTGAAGCAAAACCCATCGCAGCAGAGGCGTCTGCCGCCTGGGGAAAGCTTAACTCGTTGGTTTTTCGTAATTGCTGAGCGATGCCACTAGGCGCATTGAGAGTTGAGTAAGTAGACGATAAGCCAGTAGATGCTGAAGCGATACTAGAGGCCATGGCAGTGTCAGAGCTAGGAAAGGAAAAAAAAGGTAGTCAGGGTTGGTTAGCTTCTCTTTCTTATGCCTTCTTGGGTTGTATGGGAGGAACATGGAGTGCGAAGGCAAATGTACGCAACATGGAGCTCATATCACGGAATATCGACGTATGAAGAGCTCTCCAAGAGCGCACAGATTCCATCTTGTGTCTCAGGAAAAAGCGAGGGGAGCGGCAGATTATTATGGTAGTAGTAGTGCCGAACTAGTAAAATACACAGGGTGGGTTGAGAATAGCAACGCCTTCTATAGGCCAAAAACAAAACTTAACCCATCTCATCGCCATGTGCGTTCTCAATCGCCGATAGGCAGATCCAAGCAGTCAGTGCATATGGGCCTAGCCTCAAATCTCGACAGACCAGGAAATATTGACGAGACAAGCAGGTATGTGGAAACTATGTGTCAACACCACAGAGCACGCCACAGGACGGCAGGTTTGCGAGATGCTACTTGCACAGAGAACACGGGTTTTCCTAGGTGTATAAAACACGGACAGTCCCGCCGTTTACTTACACAAACACAAGTGCAAAACCTATATTTGCTAACAAGGTAGTGAATGACAGAGAAAGACAAAAAAAAGAGAAAAAATAAAGGGAAAAAAAAAAAAAAAGAAAAAAAAAAGAACTCACCTCATTGAACTACTACTGCGTTTGCTAGACCGAGCCTCTAGAGCGGATAACTTCAGGCCGGTATGCATCATGCGCCATCCCATATTCTCTATGCGCCTGTGGTCAGGCAAGATCTTAGAGCTACGCATGCAATGTTTCCAGATGCCAAAAGCAAGATCCTCGAGAGATTTTGATTTTGGTGGCTCTTCATTTAGCGTACGCGGCAGCGGAAAACTGCCTGAGCGATTGAGAAGATATAATTTTTGTTCCAGCGAGATTTCGTGTGTGCTAGGTTTGCTGCAGAAGCTAGGTTCATACTGGTTGGAAAGATCCATAACAGCGTCTTCATCATAGCTTGAAGAATGTTGGTGGTGATTCAGGCTACCATCGCCCTGGTGCGACTCTGATAACTTGGGCTGGGGATGTTGCGACGAGGTGTCGTCCTCATAGGTAAAGTCGATGTCGAAGTTGGAGAACGAGCTGGGCGTATGCGCCGACCGGTCCTGGGCGAATATATCAATAGAGTCGACCATTGTAGATGTGAGTCGAAAACTGTCGACGGCAGCTGTCATTGGAATGTGAAGAGCGTATTACGATGTGAATGAAAGATATATGCAAGTAGGATGTCTCGGTGCGAGTAGACGACACAAAGGTAACAAAGATAAGGCGTAGATAGTATTGTTAAGGGTAGCCGAATAAGACTTCTAGTCACGATAGCAGTGGCCTAAGGTAGAGCCGTCGGGAGAAGAAGTTCTCGTAGATGACCCAAGCTGTGCGGGTGTGCGGGTGTGCGGAGATTATAGATGGAGCAGACGTTGCGAGCCACTAGCAGTTGAATGGGTTAGAGCGAATCCAGAGGCTGCGCTGCTGCCAAGCGGCAGTATTACGACAATTGAAGAATCGATATTCACGACTGTAGAAAGTAACGAGAATTCGAGGTACATCCAAGATTTGATGCTCTGAAGCAAAACTGCGGCGACTTGGAGATGCGAAGGTCAGCAAAGGACGAATTGCAGTCGTTTTTTGTCCGAGCCGCAAGCTGAAAATTAAAAAAAAAAAAAAAAAAGAAAGAAAGAAAAAGAAAATAATTGAAGAAGAAACTCTTTTGGTCGTATTGAGAACGGGCGGGTTCTTGATGGGAGTCCAGAAATAAAAAGGAATGATATATAGGCAAAGATGTCTCCAGACAAGTTGGCGCACAGGAATCCGGTGTCGGTGAGAAGCGGAAGGCTTTGGAGCACAAAAGAGTTTAATCAGAAGAAAGTAAAAAAATATATGTACTTGCCAAAAGCCAATATGAGGGTGGGTGGTGGAGGTGGTTGATAAGTATTGGACGACAGATAATATTTGTTAGTCTCTGTCTGGCGGTAAATAAAGACTCAATGATAACAAGCAGAAGCGCAAGACGAAGAAGCCGACCGGGTCAGATCAGTGTTGGGAAATGGATTAACAGCTGTACTTTTGAAAAGCACTGGGTAGTAGAGGAACAACAGTAGAAGAACAAAAGCTAGGAAGAAGCAGAGTCGAGCAAGAGGCCTGGCACGAGTTATGAATAGGATAAAGGCAGTCAAAAGAGAGCTGCTATTGTCTACGAGTTAGTTAGCTGGCTAGGCTTGGCTATAGTGGGATTCGACGAAGGAAGAACCCCGTTAAATGAATTATTTCGCTTGTGTGTCGTGTCGGAGTAAATAATATAGTACTTACTTGGTGCCGCCGATATTGGGTACAGCAACAAAACGCTCTCGTTGATGTCGACTACGTTAGTTAGAGGGTTCAATTGAAATTTTATTATTGATAGCAGCGGCCACGGAAGGGTTATATTTTATTTTTCCTTATTTTGTCCTGGAGTATAAAAAGGAAATCCTAGTGATAGCAAAGACGGTGGTGTCATGGTCGTCAAAGCCGAAACGAGAAGAGGAATCCCCCAAAAAATTTGAACCGTTAGAATAGTAGCAGAACTGGTGGTCAGATCAACAAAGCCTTTGCTTAGGTTGCAGAATCGAAGCCTGCGAAGAAGAAGGGATATATTGTTCAGCAGAAGGAGAAAAACGCAGTGCCCAAGGGCTGATCCGACGGACGGGGACACGGGGATTTGTAAATAAATCAACATCTCCAAACCACCGCGGTTACGGGCTAGCAGTACTAGTACTAGCAACTAGCATCAGCTTCCCATAACTAGCATGCGGGCTAGCCAGACTAACTGCCTCGATTTAAGCTGGCTAGTGCTGCCACTGGTTGATTCATGAACAGGCGAGCCACTTTCCACTATACGTTGGCCCGACATAAACTAACGACTACGACGATAGCTTGTTGTGTGTGCCCTTTTATGCCAAAACTGCAAAAAAAAAAAGCAAGCCAGACCAGAACCGAACGGAAGCAAAGGCAAAGGCGGCTGAAAGTTGCTCTGGCGTCTTTTCCGGTGGCGGTGGGCCTCTCAGACGCTTTACCAACTGTTTTATCTTGTCTATTCTTCATGTTTCTGTCCTGTTTACCTACCTGTTTTACCTCTTCTAGCTAGTCACTTTCATTCTAACCCGGCCGTTGCTTTTCTCGAAGGAGGGGAGAAAATGCCACCGTCAATTTACTATGTACATAATAAACGTTCAACATATACTACCCTAGCAAGCAAAAGCTTCACGCACAGAGGAAAAAAAAAAATAAAAAAAATATAAAAGAATAGAAAAGAAAGAATTAGTATTATTTTGTGACAGTAATTATTATCTGCCATTTTTGACAAGCCAGCCAAGATATTGCATCTCCCCCAGGATCTTATAAATTCGGTAGATATTTTATATATTTCCCGCAATGCGGAACAAACTTACTAACTCACTACTACTACTACTAATGTGGTCACGACTATTTGGCTATGCAACTGTAGTAATCTCCGTGATTCCAGTAGACGTTAACAATACAAAAAGTAGTAATCTAGAGCTTGCGCTTTAAATCACGCTAAGAATTAAGCGGCGAGTCAATGGAAAAGAGGCAAAATTGACCTAGAACCCTTCTCTTGCAGCGCTTCCATTGGCGATGTCGGCTTGCTTATTTTCCTTCTTTTACTTTAATTTTGTTCATCTTTTCGATGGTATGTTGGTCGAATTAATGTACTGCACCAAGATATGCATGTGCAATACAAATGCTCACTATGTAGTGCTAATAGATCATATAATCAGTTCTGTGTGTAGTTGTTGATATGGGCCGGCTGTATGCATATATCGAGTCTAAACCCCCCCCCCCCCCCCCNNAAACCCCCCCCCCCCCCATCTCCCTCCCCCTCTTGCGAAATGAGTGAATGTCTTTCCAGTCGATTCGTCACAGTCACAGACCCATATATACCCAAAAAGAAAAATACTGACTTGCTCACCGAGTTCTTGTTATACAGCGAGCGGTCAAACGTTCTTTTTTGTTTTTCGTCGTCCTGGGGCGTCTTTGGCCTCGGTCGGACTCCTGGCAACGCTAACAAAATGAGGGGTCATCCCGGCATCTTCTCACGTACTTCGATAAGTTATTCATTCATTCTCACTATAATCCTACGGCGTTGGCCCCTTCTGGGACTAGATGCCGTTCAACAACATGTGAGGGAGAATGGGAGAGCGAGAGAACCAAGCCCTCCTACATGTTCCGAAGCAATGTTAGTATTCGTTTCAGCTTCTTCTAGCCTTTGGGTTAGGAAAGAAAAACGCTGCTTAAATAATCACCTCTATAAGGCCCACTAACGGCGCCGCCTTCCCTAAACGAAGAACGCTGCTGAATCCGAGCCCACTAAAATAATCCACAGCCTACCACCACTACAGCCGCGGCCTATTTAGCGCCTTGAAGAGGGGAGAGTGGAAGCATAAACTTTGCAAACCCTCATCGGGGCTTCGTTATCGCTGTGTGGCGGCACCAATCCCAGACATATTCACGGCAGCATCATCATCTTCATCATAATCTTCTTCTTCTTCTCCAGTCTCTGAAATCAACGCCACTAGCTATGCTACAGCATCCATATGCCGTGGAGTTTCTCTGTTAAGTTAGCGACAACAAGCTAGGGGTATCATGTTAGTAATCTACAGACCGCCACCCTATATGCGACTAGACACATACATCGCCACCACTCATTTATATAGCACTGTTGAAGTCGATTAAATGCCACTACCGGACATCCCACAAGATCCTCAACTCAGCCTAGATGCATTTGATGATCTGATCAGCGTGTTGGAGTAACGAATCTACTATGCACGTACATTGCTTACGAATAAGTTTGTATCGCCATGCTTCCCCGATTTTCGGTTTCGGGTGTTTACATTGATTCAAAAAGCATTATGCCACAGTACTACCAAAATGGCTTCCCCATTGGTGCTGTTTGTCGCCATTAGCTTACCATCCATGTTCCGTACTTGATGCAATAGTAACGAACGCCTTGGTCACTAACATAGCTAGTTAACCTACTAGTGAGACAGTTTTAGCACTACTATATGCCTTACGATATTGTAGCCTGGAAACGTCGCGTCAGTAGTATTTCTATCTTTTTTTTTATAATGTTGGCTCGTTGGTTTTGTTGTTTCTTTTGCTGTTTCTGCATATTTGCTAACTATATGTCATGTTATAGACAAAACCTTCCTTATCGGCAATTCGAACTACATTTAGGAATATGAGTCGGTGAGTGAGAAAATAAACGTTCACAAAATAAGAGAGTTGTAGTCGCCTCTTTAGCGACGCCCTACAGCCTCAGAACCTCAATGGAAGGGGGAGCGGAAAAGAGACTTCTTTGTAGCGGTTTCTGGGGCTCTTCTAGGGGTTTGCCAGTTCGTAGCCAAGATCTGAATGGGGAAATATCAAAGAGCGTAAACTTACCGTCTTTAGGCTTATGGTGTTCTTAACCCACTTAATAATTAGGGTTATTCTTTCAATCTTCTTCTTTTTGTCCTTGAATTTTATATTTTCCTCATGGTTTGTATCAACGATAATGACGAAGAGTATTGATGAAACCCCCCCCCCTCCCCCGAATGCTGCAGTTCATTTAGCGCTAATCATCGATTTCGTATGGCTGGCGGATGCAAGAAAAGGGATATTGGTGAAAGTACTGTTGGCTTGTCTTACATGTTGCATGTTGTAATTGCGTGTAAGTCGGTATCTCAGTCTTCACTAACTGCATATATTGTCAGACAACTAACGAGGGTCCAGTCGTGTCTATCATTTCCTCTTTTACGCCCGGATAAGTTAACATTGAGTTGGGGAGATGCTTCAAAAAAAAAAAAACACTTTATCGTGACAAGGCTTAGGTTGTAATCGCTTCGTGTCATAACAAGAACGAGTACCCGATTCTCTCTGTTGTTAAAAAACGCTACTTGTTTATTTGTCGTTTTTAAGTGCGTAAGGAAAGGAATCAATGTCTTCGTCACGCTAATATAACCTTGAACTTGAATTTAGCTGCGAAACGCTTAATTTCCTTGGTTTCTTTCTATCATACGAATTTTTGAACTGGCACATCTTAACACGGAGCATGGCTCGATCCCCCGACTATGGTCTCGTGATGTTCCCGAAGAAGAAGAAGAAAGAGTAAATAGTAATAAGCACCGCCATAAAAACTAGCAATAAAATAGAAAGTGTCACCAATGAGGCCAGGGAACGACCGATGTTGACCTAGAGATTATAGAATGAGCACGTCACTAACATGGCCTCGTCAAGCAGTCTCACTAGATCCTTGACAGTGTTTGTCTGTTCGCTGTTCCATGCCCTGTTATTTTCTATCCAACCTCGTGTTTCTCTATCTCTTTCTGCTTTTTCGTTTTCTCGCCTTTTGTCTGATCTTTAGCTCCCTGGGAATAACTAACTAAATAGTAGGTAGTATATAGCTTGACAGGTTGTTGTTCTGAGAAACCGACCCTTGCCAATGCTATCTTTCTCTTTTGGTTTCCTCTTTCTCTGATTTCCGTTTCCTCTCTTTCTTCTTGTCAGACAAATGAAAAGAAAACTCTGCTTGAATGTAACATTGTAGGCTCGGCCAAACTAACCAAACGTCCGTTTACGAATCAGAAAGAAGTAAATGGCCGCCAGCCTTTTTTTTTTTTAATCATTAATCTTATTAAGTTTCTAGAACTATGAAGATACCGGATAAAGTTCTGGTAAACGGCCGCCAGCCTTGAACTGCAACAAAAAAAAAGCAATAATAGTGCAGAAAATAATCACACTATGATATGTGATTACAGTGATGAGAAGGAAAAAACGGAAGCACGCACGCACGCACGCACGCACATGTTTAGTGTGGTAGGACAGCATTTCTTACAAACATTTTTATTCATATATTTCTACGTATCTACAAAGTGTGTGGTTGGTATCTGCCTCTTTTTCTTTTTCTTTTTCTTTTAGTGCTTTTCTCTTGGTGTGCTGGAAATATATCCTTGTCTATATATCCGATATGGGAAGGGAAGGGAAGGGAAAGAAAATGCTATACTTACTTTACTTTCATTTTCAGTTCTCTATACAGGAAACTGGGGAAACGATACTTACTTGCTGTTGTTACAATATTTTTGCTCTATGAACTTTACTCATTATCCGAAGAAATCCCATCAAAAACAGGAAAAATAAAAGTATAAAAAATCAATATTTTACGTTATGCGTGACAATATAGTCTAGATGTATTAACCAAGTTCCAGTTCAGATCATATGCCTCTGGATACTTTGATTTGTCCAGCCTATAAATGCAGACGTGATGTGCTGCTATTCACGTATATTCTTTGGTTAGTTGTCATCGTTATTCAACGGTATAGAGTTTACGGTTAATATCATGTGTTTTTGACACAATGAGCACATGGTTTTTTTCATGCGAACCTTCGAACGCCCTGGAAAGAGAAAGCTTGGAAATCTCATAGTTTTTTCCTCTTATTCTAGATGCCAAAGCTATTCCCTTTTTTTCCTTTATATCTTATTCCTTTCCTCTTCCTATTCTTAATCCTTTTCCGTGATACTTTTTTTTTTTCGGAAATCTTAGCCGATACATTCGTAGTTGTTAGCGTGCCTAAAGTTGCACGACTGGGAGAACCTTAGCCAACCTTTTTTTATTATTTATTCGTTCCTCCCTGGCTTTTGCGTCGTTCGTGGGACTCTCTGGTTGAGGAATCCCATCGGCGAAACCCATGAACTTCCATCATTATTGCTTAGTTGCACTGGAGTGTTGAAAGCCTAACAAAATGAGGCTACTGACTTTTGTTCTTGTCTCGGGTTCCCTTGAGCTTCTGGGAATCGTAGCTGGGCCGAAGCTTATGGATTGGAAAGTCTTGCTTGATCTAATTCAGGAAAGCCATCCCTTTTAGTTCGTAAGCCGGGTAAGATGAACCTGTGGTTTCTCTTTATTGCTGAGCATTTGATCGTTATTATTTTATTTTCTCAAGCTTCAAGGCCCATTGTATGAATTGTTCATCGGAGTTGCACCGTGTCTGGTTGGCTGGGGCTGCTTAAACTGCGCCGAGGGGGAAGCTTTGAAGTGCAAACGAACTAAGAACCTGTCCTCGATTTTCTGGACTAATGCGTATTGAAATAAATAGAAGCTTCAGTGTATGCAGCAATTAAGTTAACGCGAGTTCAATGTCTAGGGACGCTTTATAGCAAACATGCCAACTGTTTGTGGATAGTAGAAGTAATGTATGTAAGACGTTTAACATATATATACAACACACGCAAATTTTGTATACTAGCAACTCCCTAGTCAATGTCGGTGATTTTTGTGATGTGATGGAATCTAAAGAGGGGTGAAAAGAAGAACATCACTATTAT
Organism: Endoconidiophora polonica; assembly: GCA_001856765.1. Classification (NCBI taxonomy): domain Eukaryota; kingdom Fungi; phylum Ascomycota; class Sordariomycetes; order Microascales; family Ceratocystidaceae; genus Endoconidiophora; species Endoconidiophora polonica. The sequence goes on along the minus strand of LXKZ01000111.1, from coordinate 36,611 downwards.
GCCTGTACTTGCTACTGGGTGTATGAATGCAATATATTACGCGTCAGTGACTAAAATAAGTCGCCAATAAGTCGTGAAAGCCCACGGCGAAACTAGGCTGGAGGCCATGAATAAAGTGTCTCAAAATAATTACATAGTAACTCCAATCTGAAAAAAAGAAGCACACTTGACGCTTAATATGATATGAAGTAGCTCTTGGCTATGCTAAACACATGTGTGCCACTTTTCGACCATAACCCTAGAACTTCGACCATAACTACCACTTTTATTCTGGGTTGGTGCTGTTACCCATTCGATTTTATGGCCTCCTTTGGTGCTGGAAAGTCGACCTCGGATAAAATAATAGCCGCAATTCTATTGATATGCCTAGGAACCTGGAGATCGACAGGAACTAGACCAAATGGAATTTAGGAGAGAGCAAAGCGTTACTGAATGAAATATTAAGACTATAATCCGGTGATGGGACACAAGTAAGCTAAAAACAACAAGGACGAAGACTTATTTTGCTAGTTCTTCGTTAAGGATTGAGATCCGTCTCCTCCTTCCCATGGATCTCTACAGCTTAGAGCCCTTCATTTAACTTATGGTGACATGCTTAATGGAGAAGAAGGTGGACACTGAAGGAAGTCAGGTTAGCCTTGGAGTTGCAGAAATGTGATAGATGCCATGCGTTTGTTATTTTCCTTTGGACGACTTTCATTTTTTTCACGGAATCCTGCGTACAGCTTACCCAAAATAGATATCAATGCCGCCTGTATATAGAAGCAAGATTCGATGCACAGAGGCTTCAGCGTTTTTCTTGTCTGCATGACTTACGAATAGGAAAGCAATCATGAGATACTAGTAGCAACAATAGGGTCGGATAGATCCGAGAAACTGTCTAATAGTGTTGTGGGTAGAACACCGAATATATTGGACTGGGGGGGGGGGGGGGCAGGGTGTGTCGGATCTACAAGTGCCTTGTTTTATAGCAAGAAGCGAAGCCGGTCATGGCGAGATAGTATGTCAATCTTAAGGGTCGTCTGAACCAAGAGTTAGTGGATATGGTCTATGTTAAATATTGTCGTCGCCGATGTTGCTGCTATGGTCACAGTATGGAAACACCTTTGAGGACGCACATGTTGTCAAGTTTCCACTAACAAAGAAGCACGGAAGAGATGAAGAAGCAAAAGAAGTGGCACGGCGGTCCAGACTAAGCTACGATTAAGCCATATACGTCCATAAGAAGTAACCCAAGCTCCGTATAAATTTGTATTAGACCGAAGGGCCGGGGAGGGATTTTCAATAAATTTATATACTAGAGGCCAGGCCAAACCGTATGAACAAATTGTTTGGCTTGCTGAGAAAGGACAAGTTGGGTCAAGGCCAGGGGGGGGGGGGAGGGCAGGCATGAAGCAAGAGGCTCTGCTCTAAACTTTGGCCAGGGTGGCAAAGCAAACATTACGTTACTGCGTTATATGGTAAGGATGGCAGTAAAGTTGAAGTTTCAGTAGGCCAGAGCGTAAATAAAGCCACGCATGCGCTGTAGGTTGGCATCTTCTTTCTGACGGGGTCTTCTGTGTCGCAAACAAATGCGATGGAGCGATTCTTGTAGAACATGGGACCAAGTCCCAAGAATAGAGTGAGTTTCGAAGCCAGACTCTAGATTGTCTTCTCAGTCTCTGAATAGGCGGTGCCACTTGCATAGACAAACAGCAGCAAAGGCGTAGGTTTGCTGGATGGATGGATGGATGGAATGGATGGAATGTAACAGCAACGACAACATGGTAGCAGCGCTACTTACTGGGTAGGCTTCGGAGAACCATTTTATTTGTCTTCGTTGGTTCTACTGTACAAGGTCCTAGCTTGGTCGAGCCTGGAATCAATTGGTTTATATGCAATGGGGTCTTCATGAAGAGGATAGCGTATATGCACGGCACAAGTCGCTTGGTTGGCTCGGCGGCACATATGGCCGAAAGCGCGATTTATTTGAGAGTCGAAATTCTCTGCATTCTGAGAAAAATAGAAGAAAGAAAATGACAAGACGATGCTGAAACGCAGGCAAGCAATGAAAATGAAAGAAACGGTCTGAACGCCTTGGTAGCCGTTAGTCTTGCGTGTAAGTCCCAGTTCAAGGCACAGGAAGGTGGTCAGAGCTGCCAAAAGCCACGCCAAACAAGTCACAAGAAGAAGACCCCAGACTTCAAGCGTCAAGCGTTTCTGAAAAGTTGTTCACATCACGTAAAGCCAAGTCAGGGTTTTAAACGCTTTTATTCAGTGTACAAAAAGGAAGGCAAGGTTTTGTCTTTGTTGCGGTGACGCACTCATAATCCATGGAAAAAAGAAAAAAGAGAAAAAAACCTATCAAGAGACAGCCAAGACAAAAGACGAGACCAAGCCAGCAAGGCTGAGCTTGTTAGGTTTGTTTCCTATGACTAATTGATTGATACAGAAGCGACGGGTTCGTTTGTTTCGACTGCAGCTATAGTTGAGATGATTCTGGAGTACTAGTATATGATAGCGTACAAAACACATGCTTGCTACAGCACGCATCACCTACAATATGACGATGTTCGTAGCGGCATCAACAGTTGCCTGAACTTGAGATGTCTTTGCGCAGAACCACCGGCAAACAAAGCGAACAGGATGCACGATGGATCGCGAAAGGGTTGCTTATCCTGCTCTAATGTAAGAGATAGCTCAGAGCTGACTTGACTGTTGAGTTAGACCAGGGGAGCGGACACGTTTTGGCGGGCGCGCTACTGGAAGCGGTCACGCTGAGGAAACCAAGCCGAGTTTGGCATTATGTATACGATGTTTGGTCCAGTTTGACTGGACATTTGGCTAGTAGGAGGGTGAGACTTGGGTCTAGATGAAATTAAAAATTTTTAATGAAAAGAGCCTCACGCACCAAGTTGAAGAACTTTGACCGATCTGGATCACACCGGAAGACAAAAAGCCTGGTAAAGCATTGAATCGCCACGATCGATTTGTTGGTCAGTCTAGTAGGTTTTGGGAGTGACGATGCTAATCCCGGAGAATAAGCGCATCAGGAAGTAAATGAAGACTACTAATACGACTACTACTTAGTAGTCGTATCATTTTGTGGTTGTTTTGGCGAGAAGGAGAGTCTGAGCAATCAAATATGAGCATTTACTTTTTCTAACGCGAGGCTTAAATGGTAATAAAGAAAGGTTGCCTGCCGACTCTAGGAAAATTTACCCAAGACAGATTCTTTCAAGGAAGCATAAGCAAGCTTGATGCAACCCTGTACCCTAGTCTGCATGCCACATGCCCCACATTCTACCTGGCCTGCAGCCAATGAACATGTCATATAGTTTGCTTTTCAAGCTGGGGGGCAAGATTGGAACAGACAGTGGGGCAACAAACTAAATAACCTCAGAGAATGAGGCTCGAAAGCACGAAAGCAAAACTAAACCTTTTATTCGGGGAGGGGGGGGGGGGGGGGGGGGAGGGGGCTCTAAGAAGTCTCATCATCACAGCTGGCCGGCTAGATTCCACGGGATTGACGGAATTCACGGGCCAATTCACAGTCTCAGCGTCGGCAGCAAAGCGAATAACCCATGACTTTTGATTGTTGTTAATGTTCCAGCAGAGGCCAGTCCCATCAGGCTAAATAGAAATTTACAGACCGGACTAACGGCGATTCCAGCCATAAGAAACGAGAGGCTCTATCGTCCACTTTCACACACTGGCTCTTTTTTTTTTTCTTCGATGTGGCTGATATTGTTATGGACGTGCAACTGCACTACTGCTTTCTGTAACCTCGCGAAAAAAGAAATTACTAGCTGGGGTAGACGAGAAGAGGATATTCTATAACTTGCACGTGATTGCTAATTGGGGAAGCTTTGCGTTGCTAGCTGTCGTTCAGCCTCGCCGTCATCATGTATGGCGAATACTATAAACACTTCCTCATCGTGCCTCATCTGTCGGCACCGTTTTTTTTCTTTTCTTTTTCATCTCTACCATAGCCCAAATTCCACGCCCTCTTTTGACTCTGGCAACTGGAACGAAATCGGAACAAGTGTCTTGGAACTTGGCTGCACACCATGTAAGACTTGTCATGGGCTGCTGGACTGTGTACACATGCCAGCATTACACGACCTTTGCCCCAAAGTTTGCTCGTCGTCCTTCTCTTCCTCTCGTCATTGGCATCCGTTAGAAACAAGTTCCTGTTTTCGGGTCTTGGTCCAAGTTCCTTGCCAAAGTGCCATTTACACGCAGACTTTCTATATTGCCTAATTGCATATGTGCATTCAACTTCCATGCGACGCCGGCGACAATATACACTAAAGTGCACCCATAATCCATAACATCAACTTCATCATACACTGGTAGCTGCAGACGCACGCACGCACGCACGCACGCACGCGCGCACGCCTGCTGCCTGAACCCTGTCACTATTTATTATATCCTGTTCCCTGTACATGCTAATGCAACACTACTGGCAACAGTAAGTAAGCCGTTACCGTTCTTTCAATAACAGCATGCCGTATATACAAAGCAGAGTAACGTCAACTTCTTTGGGCGCATCTTACTTGCTGTCTCAACTGATGATACTCTCAAGCAACAGCACTAATGCATACATATAGATGTCTATAGCGCTGAGCTAGTTAGTCGGTCTTACAATTACAGCTTCTAAGGGGTGACTACTTTCTAGGTATTGAGAGCATTAGCTTTCCCTTCATCTTGCTTAACCCAAACCAAAACTCAAACCCAAGCTGAGAGTTAGGCCTGCGCGCACCCGGGGAGGAGGAGAGGGGCGGGCTTTGTCGAATTGGACCACTTCGCGACCCTGGAACAACCCACAATTGTAACCAACCACTAACATCACTAACACTATTACGCCATTACGACAAACTGCAACATTGCGAACGCCAAAACTACGACGCCGAGCTCTCTTCTTTGCCCAGCATGTATGTGTATGAACGTGATATATGTAGAGTGACATGTAGAGGCAAAACTCGGCGCGGCTAGCTACAAAGAATGGGGGTTTACGTGGGGAAGGATGGGGCAGCGCATGGGATACAAGGAAGACTTTGCTAAGTTAGTGTTTAAGGCCGGGGCTCTTCTAATGTTGTCGTGCTCTTTTTTGGGGGTCTTTTCTGTTAGGTTGAAGTTTGTTCCATGATGAGCATTTTGCCACTAAGAGAGCACCTGAAACCACTAAACAAATGCATTATTACTAACAAACAACCAAGCTTTCTTTGCTGCAGTAATCACCAATCAACGACGATATTATAATAATATTGAAGAACAACTGGCACAAGTCAAATACGTACGTGCGTTTGACACCTTACCTTTTCCCCTAGGTTCTAGTTATTCTGTGCCGGACTTGGCTAGGATTCGCTTCGCTTGGCTTTCTGCATACGACTTCTTCTCTGGAAGTACTAGCTGGACTTTCGCTTCTTCTCCTCTCTTTCCCCCGCTTATCAAGACTTTGGTCGATCGGCAGCTCCATGTCTAGCAAGCCAAGTACCAAGATACAGAACTTCATTCAAATCTGCTCCCTTGGTCTAGTTGCTCGTCTGTATATGCTATCAATGTGTTTTTTTGTCGTTAGCATTCCGTGCTCTAGTGTTCGCTGAATCGGGGAAAAGGCAAACTGTATCACTTGAGGTAGTAGTAGTACTAGTAGTACCAAGGCAGTTTAATATCTAAAACATCACCAACTAGTGGTACCAAGTACATTATCTGAATGGGGGAAATAAGCTTTTTGAGGGCTACCCATGGTAGAGTTTCTATTATGTCACAATAATCTAGGTTTTGAGGGGAAGGTGGGTGGGTAAGATCTTTTCCCCAAATCTGGGCCAACACAAGTCAGCAACACGTTCCAAGCAACGTTGTTCGTTTACTAATATAGTAGTAATAGTAATAGTAGTAGTAGTAGTAGTAGTAGTAGTAGTAGTAATATGTATTGTGCTTCTTTTCTTGCTCACCAGTACTACATATGAACTTTATTTAGGTGTACAGGGAGGGATCAATGGCGTGGAGCTGTGCAGAACCAGATAGTGACTAGTGAGTTATCGAAAGCTCCATCGAATATGAAAGTAGAGGGACGATACAACAAGGCCAATATCGGCTTCACGGGGGTACATAACAGCATTGACGTTTTCGGTGTCAGCTTCTTTTCTTTTCTCTGCCCATTGCTACTATTAAGTTCCGTCCCGGCTTATCATGGTTAGAAGCGGAGCTTTCTAGCAGAAGGCTACATGGTAGCCCTTTTTTTTCGGTCTTTTGATATCGGAGAGTTGCAAGCCGAAGTGAAACGAGACGTGCATATAGATGAGATGAGAGTGGATCAACTTTTTGGTAAGGAAAAGATAAAGGTGACAGACAGCGAACATAAGAATATGTGCCTAATAGGCATAATGTATCTAGTCAATAAGTTTCTCATGGCTGTGAAAACGGGCTTAGTAAGTACTGCCCCCGCACGGCAAGTACCAGTAATCACAGGATACTATGTGTCTCTTTGTCTTGTCAGGAGACGAGGGAGATTAAGTCAAGTTGCAATGGTTTCCCCACTACGAGGTTGCCGCCATATCGGGGCATATAGGAAGCCATGCTGGCTTTCTAACTGTGTACATTATTGCATACCGTCACATATTAGATTTCCGCCATTCAGCGTTTTGTGTTATTCTTGGATGTTTATTATGGAAATTATATATTTCTTTTGGTGCTGTTATCACATGTAAGCTAGCATTCTTGTCTCCTTGTGACTTTGAATTAAAGACCATGAGCGTTACATCTTTCTTGGAACATCGTTAGCTAGTTGACACTTGAGTGGGATGATGACCGAGAAACAAATCATATATATATATATATATATTATAATGGGCAAACTGCGGATGTTACCCAACAACATCGCCTAAGTCAAATGATTGAAGCCGAGGAACCTGTTGATCGTACGATGTGTCTTTTGATATCACAAGTTTTTGTCTAATAACTTCGTTCACATAAGCACCATGATATATTCGCATGTGAAGATGAAAAAAAGAAGACTAGCGGCTAGAGAAAGAAACGATGCGTTGCTGTTGTTCATCTTAAAGCGTGCATTTGTATCTGGGAAAGATTGGCCCCGTATAGATTCGAAGGAATAGAGCTGAGAGATTCTAGCAAGTCAATTCATCACGAGATCAACAGCGACGATTTGCTCTTTTGTGATAAGATGCAGATCTTAGTTGGTCAAGAGCTTTGTGCCAGACTTACCCAACGAGCAAACGCTATATTGACTAGAAGAACAGTAAAGCTAACTAGCATCGTGACCCTGATCAGTCCTCTTGTTGTGGAATCACATATGAGTTTCGAGGGCAGAACAAAAAACAGCCTAACCCTTTTGCCCCTTTCTTTTCGTTCTATCAAAATCAAGTCGTTCCCGTGCTATTATCGTTCTTCAAAGCTTCAAAGCTATAGGCTGTTTCGCCGCCCAGCCTCGATATACAGAAGCGGGCGCACAAGAGGAAGGGGGGGGGGAAGAAGAAGAAGAAGAGGAAGGAAGATATAGAGATAAATGGCCAAGCTGCTTTCGATGAAAGCTAGAGATGCGGGATTAGATTCAAGGTGGGTTCTAGCGGTGACGATTAATGCTTGATTCGCTTGAATTTCTAGTATGAGCGAGGCACGAAGCATATCCGCATAGAAGTAAGTATGTTGTTGACTAGGCTCGGAGAGTCTTCTTTCTTTGTGAGCAGCACCAGACAGAGAACGAAGGCCATATCTTTCTTCCATCGTCACAAACTAACCGTCACAAAACGGCCGACATCATCGGGGCTAACCAAACTCACATAAAGGCCTCAGAACAATGCTCGAGTAGAAACAAAGCAAGAAGAGATAAAAGAGCCAGGCCCACCTACGCCACGCTATACGGACCCCAAAAAAAAGAATAAAAACAAATAGGCTGAGGTTGTAGGAAAGTTAAGGTGACACTATCCATATGTCTTGTTTGCTATATTGGCAAGGGCGGCTGCTCGGCCAGCCAGTCGAACACAAACACGAACCGAATTGAAGGTGTTTTTGCATGGGGGGAATGCACATCGGAAGTGAACGAAGGGACGAGAAAGGGTTTGTGCTTGCCGGGGGTTACCGTAGCTGTTCCGTATACTGTGATTGTAAAAGACTCACAGTCGCCAGAGGAGACCAGCCCAGCGTTCTTTCAGCTGGAAAGACGGGATGGCTTCGTAATGATGATGTTGGGTGTCTATACTCGGACGTAGAAGATGGCAATGTTCTTCCAATACAGTGTTGGTATCTCGGTTGTTCCATTACCTGAGCATCGAAGGCATATATCCTTGATGCTCAACATCATAGAGCTGGTCTCCTACGGAACAAACAGAAGAACCTAGCCTTTCTTCTCCAAATCGAGGCCTCTCTTCCCTTCCTCTTTGACCACTAGAGAAGAAAAGCCCCATCATGTCCCACGATCTGCGGGCGTTGATGATGCAAGTCTCTTGATTCCAGCTATATCTGACTGATCCCCCCACACGTGGACAACCAAAAGTCAAACAGATTCTAGACTTGTCTTGCCTCTCTATATTTTGCCCACCAATGGTCAGTTATGTCTCGTCACCTCGTCTTGATATTCTAGAGTGTTGGCTCACTTCTTATATCTTGATACTACCAATATACTAACTAGAATTTAGGTCAGTGGAGCAAATGTTGCTTGCAGTTTAACACTTCATAGCCGCACAACAAACCGCGAAGCTAGTCCATGAGCTCCAGACCATAGCTATCGATTAATCGGTTGGTCAGTCAGGATTGAGATGGTAATCGTGTTGACTCGACAAGACGAAAATTTATCAGTTAGCAACCCATCGAGGGGGCTCATGATGTACTCGATACTCGATCGGACTTAGTAACATAACCGAGGACTTGTAAGTGCTCACATCGTAGGAATTTTAGTTGTCAGAGGGAGGAAGGGGGATTTCAAAAGTTCGTCCACACAATTAAGATAACAACAGTAAGGAATCAAAAACTAAAGGCCTCTATGTACTTGGACTTCAAGTGCAAGAAAGAGTAAGAGCCAATGCATGTATAGAAGTCAACAGGCAAGCCGGTACCTACCAAGAAGTTATAATAAGTAGAAAGGAAACTCAACGTTCGAAGGACCAACCGACATCTTTATAAGAGACAGGAGAAAAAAAAGAACTGATAAGAGGCGTCCCAGTATCTTTATCTTTATCTCTTTTGTCTTTCCTTGCAAAAAGAAGAAAGAGACGGAATGTTGTTTGATATCTTTGATGTGCAACAAACCTTTCTTCATGCGGAGGACCTTTTACCTCCTTTCTTTATCAGACTAGGTTAAGAACACAGATAAAGAAATTCGAGATAACGCTACTTTCTATTTGCTCATCTACCCGTAGATATTGTTCATTTTTTATAATATGAAATTTTGATCTCTTTTTTTTCACCAAGAACCCAGAGTATAACCTTCTAGGCGACTCAAGTTATGCTAGTCTATCACTATCGAAGCTATTGAATAAAGAACCCTCTTTAGGAAAAAGAAAATAGTTAGAGAAATCTGTAACACCGAAAACAGCGCTCGGTTCTATCCCTACATAGAGCTTTTAAGCGTCTTCGGCCGCAGATCTTGCTTAAGATAAGGGAAAAAAACACAGTTGCCCCCCCCTCCTTCCTCTTCCCTCTTAGACAAAAAATGCTGTTTGCTATCATTAGTTAGTACTGCTCTGGATTTTTTATGATAACAATAGGCTCGGGAAAACTGATATATATCAATGTTGCAGAGTAAATGAAAGACAAACAATGGTAAATATCTCACTAAACACCACTGTTATAATGTAGCAGCAGAATTAGTATGTGCGTTATCGTTATCATGATTCAACACTCTGTCGCAATCCACTCGCGGCGTCATCTAATCAGGGTTTCCTTGTTTGCCATACTTGCCTATATTGAACCACTGTTCATGTCCATGACTTGTAAGACATGGGAAAATATAAGAGCCAAAATCGCCGAACTACAAGCACAATACCATGTGTTAATATCTAGCTATAGACGTGGTCACTATATCACATGCAGTCTCCGATAAGATCACGGTTGACTGCTTGTTCGGATGACTCGGCCGATCTCAAGATCAGTTCCAGTCTATAGACTCTCTCCACATAGGGGTCTTCTTGTCTATATGTTATGAGTAACATATGTCTTTGGTATCTTCTATGTATTCTTAAGGCCTTGGCAAGCTATATATCTATCCACAGATAGTTTATTTTTTCTGTCCACAAGCAATAGATCTTGAGAGTACCTATACAATTGTACTACTGTGATAGTGATATCATGTTTCCTTTCTGCCTTACCTATCTTGTCTGGCTCAGCTGTTTTTTTTAAGAAAAAAGATATGCTCGGGACTTTGTTCCGCGTATTACGGCACATTTCATATCAGCCGTTACTCTAGTCTATATCAACTTGGCCATCACATAGAACCAAACAACCAACAGGCCACAAAAACAACATCCAACTATCCGTAGACATGATACTGATTCCCACATCAGTGACAAGAAGTGATAGGTAATACCTATATGCCAATTCTTACTGGTAAAAGGGTAACTAGGTGATATGGCTTATGCTATCCATGTACCATTTTTTCTCAACACCCGCAGCAAAAGATATCACAAACGAACGTGAAACCAAATTATCATATTCCACTGCAACAGTCCAACCAAGCCAAGAACGACTTAAGCCATGCCATATTCTTGATACAGATTCTCATGTGTACTTCACGTGAGGAAAATATATCGGTGCTAATCTTCAACATGATACTATTAGTTTCATATATACAAGTGAACACAGACAAACAGATCTAGCTCTGTCCAATATACAACATAAAAGAATAGGAATGTTCATCTCAACTATACGTGTACACTACAAAAAAAATAACTCAATATATCACTGAGTTGTCTTGTACTCTTTTATGATTCATCTCTATACACAATCGTTAGTTATTGTTGAACTGCATCTGAATAATTTCCAAAAACAGTTCCATACAATAATTGATACTGGCAGTCCCTATCATTCACTTATGATCACGCGATTTAGTGATCAAAATCACAATTTGAAATTTCGTTCGCTATTATCAGTGCCATAATCTGGGAGCTAAGGTTTATATTGATCATTGTATAAAAAAATTTTTAGTCGCTATCAAGTAAGTCAGTAGCTGTTCACACATCAGTGGTACTTTTGGTATTTTTGAACGTAATTTTTCTTCGTGAGGTCTTTCGATAACATCATCGTTACGGACAAAGAGATCAAATTTGCTATTGGTATTTTTGTAGTCCATGAGTCGTGCTCTCGGATATCTCCCCCCATTTTCGATATTCAAAGTTCCAATATTAAGAGCACGTATTTTATCGTCTTGATGCTTCAGGTCTCGTCTCTCTTTCTCTCCGTCTCCCATCCTTATTCTAACCCGAGAAGATAGACAATGAATAGTAAGAAGGTAAGCGAAGCCAAATTTGTTCATTAGGTTGGAATAAAGACTGAAAAAAAGGAGAGAAAGGTTTTCACAAGGATATAACCACGCAAAAGCGATCGACACTAGAACTTAAAAGCGCTAAAGAACACAAATGCGCTAAACAATTCCAAGCGTACAGTCGGACTGGTCCCTATATATGCGCAGACGCAAAGAAGTCAAGGACAATGTCATATGAATCAAAAAAAAAGACTGAAGGTGAAGGAGATAGAGTACAGAGGCAAGGTATCGAGAAGCTCTGGTAAAAATGAAAGATAGCGAATTCAAATCGTGTCAAGAGGGGGGGGGTTAGTTAGTGCGTGAATTACCCCCGCTAGATGGAAAACATAAAATGAAAAACAACTGTTGGAAAGCAAAGGGATATGTTTATTGTACAAGGAAGATACGACATTGGCGGAACTCCAACGGGTGACTAACGTATAGAAGGTAGGCAAGTGGTATAGGAAGTAGGAAGTTATAGCTCAAATGACAAATAAGACTCATTATACGATAGTACGATTGGTGGCTGCGCTGAAGACAAACTTTTCGGCTGTGGTTTCGAGTCCCAGCCAGCCAACGAAAGGATCAGAGCACACCACACTACATTTGAGCAGTGATGTATCATGAGGCATGCCAATGAGAAATCAGTCGCCATGCAAGTACGGTAGAAGAGTTTATATTGATAACACATTTAGAGGTTTCTGTCCGCGTATGGGCAATACGTCCTCTGCCAAGGCGTCGCGCACGTGAATATGACGTCATTCATATCATATATGTTTTTCAATATAAGGATGAGAAGTGTCTGCGAATGGACGGGAAAAGAGTACGGTGCATAGATATTGCTGCAGCCAAGTAAAGAAGAATCACCACTTCTTCCCTTTTAAGCAGACACTGAAACAGTGGGCAAGTAATAGTTCATGGTCGAGGTGCTTTGCGAGTAACGGATGCGTTTGTTGGATTCCGATTCCGACTCGGGAGTAAGCCACATCTTCTGAGGAGCTGCCAACATCTTGCGCACATTGTCTTGCAGCGGGCTATCGCTGTTGCACGAGTTAGCCGACATAACCGAGTAGCTTCGTTTGGACTTGAGCGGGCTGCCACTCTGGAACTTGATGTCGTGCAGAATCCGGGCGGCTTCCTCGTCATAGCATGTGGGAGATTGAGTGAGGCCAGGTCCGAATTCACTAATAGGCATGATTTGTGTAGTCATATCCAGGTGGTACTTTTGTGAGGTGTTAAAACTAGAACTGGTGGGCTGCTTGCGCATCTGCGCCCGTTGTCCTTGGTAGGACATGGGACGGAGCATCGGGGCAGGGGTGACCATATCACTGTTGAAAGACATCATCGAAGACGTGGTGGAGCGTGAATCATCAGAAATCATGGACTCGGGGGACGAGTTGGTTGACATCAGGGGAATCATGGAAGGCCGACACAAGGTAGCAGCAGAAAGGTTTGCAGGCGATGAAGACATGTGATATCTGTCCAGATAGTTGACAGAGTTCGACATGTTTGAATAGTCCACAGCAACGCTCATGGCACGTGAGCTAGAAAAAGAAGAAGTAACAGAGAACGAAGAGGGCGCAGGGCTCACGGCAGGAGCAGCGTTCCGCATCGATGGCAACGACATATTTCCAAATGATAGGCAACGGTTGAGCATAGGAGGGACGTGATGAGGAACAGAGGATAGAGAAGCAGACGTTGTGAACGATTGGGGCGGCGATGTAGAACTACTACGAGTCAAACTCTGAAGAGGAGACATGATCTTAGGTTTGGGGGTCAGGTCGACATTTCTGATATCAACATCCAGATCTAAAATCATGCGCTGCCACTCGATAGTCGCCACGCTCTTCTCAAATGACACAGAAGCAGCGTGAGGGCCATTTGAGGGAGGAGGTGGGTAGTTCATGCTAAATGTAGCCCAGCGTGAGAACAGGTCCTCGGGGATATGCAATTTCCAGTTGATCGCCTTCAGGAACGCGATCTCGTTGCGGTTGATTTCGGTAACAGGAAGACCAGACATTCTACTCCATGCCTTGGCAGAGTAGTTCCGATCTTGAAGGTACTTCGACGCCAAGATGAGGGCCACAAGGAACATACGGCGGCCGCACTGCAGAGCGCGAGAAGATGTGGAATCGACCGACTGTTCCTTAGTGAAACCACACTCTGGCACGTGGGGCTTGATCAGGATCAAGTAGTACATAGCAACTTGTAACGTCGAGTAGGAAGTGCGGGACCGACGAAGGGTCTCTTCGATAAAAGTACGCAACTTGAGAGGAGACTTAGCCGCCTGATAGCCCTGGCATGGGGTTGCAGCAGACAGCGGCCATATGGCCTGGACAATGAGCGTAGCAGACTCTATATTGTCGCAAAATATGAACGTTAATAAGAGGAATATATGCATTGTATCATTCACTGATGAATGATACGTTTGTCAACTAGAGATAACTTACCGACAAGACTCTCAACAAAAGTCACCTTCCGCTCGGATTGGCGAACAAGCTGGGGCACAACTCCCGTCCGGTGAGACAAGGCAGTGCGCCGATGGTTGCGCCGGATGGAGGCTGTAGCCGGTAATGGAGCTGCTTGTAGTGAGATGTAATTCATCGAGATATCGAATTCGGTGATTGACGGCAGGACTACTTGGCTAGGGTTGGTAATGATGAGCTCACTGGGGCGAATAAAAGCAGGACATTCATCGTGATCAGACACAGAAGAAAACGAAGTCTGCGATGAAGAAATGGAAGCAGTGTCGAATATACCGGAGGATGTGAAAGATGACATTCGATCAGGGCTGGTGTTGTAGACAAATTGGGAAGGCGATGAGCCATTAGGAAGGAACGCCATGTTGGGTGATGATTAAAATGAAGATGGTGATTAAGAGGGTTGTTGTGTAACTCCCTCCAGTCGCCTATAAACAAGGTCGGAACAAAAATCGAGATTTGAATAGTATTAGTTGAGGCTGACAGGCAAAGAACGGCGAGTGCTATTTCTTAGATGTGTCGTAAGATGATCGAAGGTTTGGACGAAGCAGATACAGAGGCGACTGGAAGAAGAAGATTGGTGGACTCTACAACGAGCATTGCTTTATGTAGTGTGCTGTGTTATGGAAGAATAAGACCAAGAGACAATATAGTAGTATATCAGAGTCGTCGGCGAGGAGACTACCTTTCTATAGGGACCGAAGAGATAGCGGCAGGTATCAAACAGTTAAGTAGGTACAGGGAAGAGGATAGAGCTATTCCTAGGCAACCAGACTTGTAGTCAGTCATCTGACGGCGAAAGAGCCGACTGTGATACAAGATGGGAAGGCTGACGGTTGTTAGTAACCTGACTGGAGGCGAGAGAGTGAAAGTGAGTAGGTGAGAACAAGAGTCAACAGCGGTGGCGATGATCTTTAAAGAGGACGGGAGCAAAGACGTCAGAGAAATAATAAAGACGGGGAAGAGGAGGTAAAAGAAGAAGAGGCCTCGAATCAGTCTAGGATGACGATACTAGGTAAACGTAGTGCGAAAAACGAAGAGCAGAAGAGAATGATAAAAAGAAATGAATAAAGAGCCACAAACAAGAAAGTTTATAAAAAAAAATATAATAATAAAAAGAGGCGATGCAAAGACCAAGCGCGCTGAAGCAAGTTTCTAGAATTATAAGCGACTGAACCACACCGAAAAAGACGAAACACACAGCCCAGGAAAAGAAAGGGAAAGAAAAAAGCGGTAATGGCAATGATAGTGTGGAATATGGTGTAAGTAACAAGTTAAAGCAAATCGATCTGAACTGGACTGAACCGAACGCCGGCCAAGCAACTCCGGATACAAAGGAAATCAATCAGCAGATACTATGTGACAGCATCAAGGCACAGATGAGATAAGAATATAGCTTAAGGAGAAAGATCTGTCGACCAGCAGCAGACAGCGAAGAAAGAGACACTGAGTGATGTTGATGGATAGATAGTATGAGTGGTTTGAGGTTTGAAGAGAAAGACTGCTGCAGGTACAGATACAGGTTTGCGTGTCGCGTCCACACACGGTTGGGTGAGAAACTTAGAACATGAGATTGGACGGCTCGGGGTACAAGGCAATATTAAGTAAAAAAGGGAAGAATCAGAGAAAACAGGTAAAAAGAAAAAATGGCTCGAATAATAAAGGGAAAAGATGATGGAGCGCCGTGCAAGGGTAGTAAATGCGGTAGTGTCGTGCCCGCAAGTACAACGCACAGCACGCAGCGTACAGCGTCAAGTGGCCAAATTGGGCGGATAGGAAATGGGATCTTAGTGTGTCGCAGGATGACTCTTACCTTATTACTGGATTCACAAAGAGAGCCCACTGTCTCATAAGGAGTTATAGCGTCGAACTGCCTAACTGACTGATGAATCGCAACAGAGAAATGACTTGGATGGCTGGACCGACTAACGACTATGGCTCTATGACACTACATGATTACGACGAATGGATGAGATTAGCTTCTGTAATTTCGCAGCCCGAAGGCAACTTACGCTGAAGATAGATAGCAAGGTGATTGTAGGAGGCAGATTTAGTTATGTACTTTGGACAGGTAGACTGTTGTACTCCTATCTCAAGGCGTCTTCACTCTCCAGCCAGTGTTGATATCGCCAAAAGCATACGTCTCTTTGTTCGTTATACTGGCTGTTGTTATGTCGCCAATGGCTTGTGCAGAACAGATCAAATGCAACAGGATTGAACTCAATCAGAGGCTATATGTATACGTATCGGGCTGAGTTAAGTTATGTAGTAGGCGCAGCATGGCAAGGGTCGCGCATCAGTAAGAACCGATGTTTGGTGTTGGTTAAAACTGTTCAAAGCACTTTCCTTAGCCAGGTACATACGCAAACACGTACTACTATGTAAGAGCGCAGCCGTCAAAGTATTGGGTATATTATGAAAACTTGATTGGGAGGGTGCTGTGGCGTGAATGGAAAGGGTTGTCACAAGGCACTCGCCGGTGAAGAAATACATTGATTGGTAAAAGTGCCCTAGAATTTGGCTACTATAGGCAGCTACACAACTACTTGCCTGTGAATACAAAGCATGGGTATTGGTATGGTGCCAGAGTGGTTTGTTAATGACCTTAAACGAATTGCCTGCGAGCCAATAGCTTCTTATTGATTTGGGGGAAGGGAGAAATGATGACTGTGATTTTTACTACTAATCGCTATGGCGGGCGTATGGCATGGAAGATCTCCCCAAAACAAGGGGGTCACAAGTCAAGTTCCAGACAGGCAGCAGGCCGATGGATTAGCAGGCAGATCTGCTTGAGTCGCGACTGTTGCTAGTTTTTTTGTTCTCTAAGCTTTGGCTTTAACAAGTATCGACAAGAAACCGGCACAGCTGTTCTAGGCTGTTGGCCAGTGCCTAACGACCAGCCAAACCCGCATTATGAAAACTAATATCTAGGCAAGGCCTGGGCAATAGCTTGATACGATAATGTGTCGCAGTGAACTCAAGTGTAGCGCAAACCATGGGTAGGCGAAGCTGAGCGAAATGGGGGGATTGGCTGTGGAGGGTTGACCACAAACAGGTCGCAGCGCTTCACTCTCTGTAATCCAAGGGCTTTTGACTTCATTTTCTTCTTCAATTGGGAGTCATCGCCTCGTCTCAAATGATACGGTACGGAGTGTACGGATAGCCCCATATTGAATCGAATTGAGAATATGTAGAGGAAGGATTTATAGACTGAAATGCCATGTCAATCAAGCCAAGTTACTGACTTCGGCTTGGCCTGTTTTAGAGCATGTTCCCTCCGTTGAGGCAGCTTGAAGAGGGACGGAGCCAGTGGGTCATCCATCAAGTTGCCTAGCCGCTAGTAAAAATGAAGACAAGGCCGGGGGCTAGAGGGAAAGGAAGGGAAGGGGGGGGGGGGGGGAATTGGCGGGGNNGGAAGGGGGGGGGGGGAGGAATTGGCGGGTAAAACCAAAATTCAGTGGGTGACTCTTACAGTTAGTGGTGCTAAGTGACTTGTATTATAACAAGACAGCAGTATAGCGTAATAGCAACAAAGCAATCGATGGAAAGAAAGGAAAGAAAGATGCGGCCTCAGCGACAAGTTTGTCTGCTGATATCACTCATGCCTATGACGACCAAAACAGAGTAAATGGATCGATGGCCTTACGACGCAATGGCACACGATACCCAAAAGATGGCGACAATAGAGGCGATCCAGCGCAGGCAGTGATTGGACATGAACAGTGTCACGAGCGTAGAGAAAGAGGCTTTTGTCAGGATCAGGTCTAATTACGGCCGAGAATGAAGCTGCTGATGGCGAAGCCGCAACCGAAACGAAGATGTCGACAAAAAGGGAGTAGAGTAACCTTTTCTAGTATAGAACTGTGGCGGGGATACAGTCCAGACCAAATATCCGGCAATTCCAGAATAGCCCGGGACAGGAAACGGAGATGGGAATTTCGAAAAACGAAGTTTGAAACAAAGAGTCGTACAAACGTGTGTACAAGATAGTGTGTCAAGAAGAAGACAAAAGAAATGACAGCGTGCAGATGTGGTGCTGATGGCGTCGAGGAATAAAAGTGATGATTAAGAAGAAAATAATAAACAGGTGAAGAGAAATTTGGAGAAGCCACAACTCAGTATTTTTACTCAAACATAGGAGGCAGTTTCCTAGGCAGTTCGTGATAATGGCTTTCGGTATTTTTTTGCGGTTCTACAAGTAGGCGGCGGTATGACACCGAGTGGCATAGGGTTGTGTTTTAGCGAACGCCTTTGAAAAAGAAAAGAGAAGAATAGAAGGGGGGGGGGGTTAGGTTGAAACAGACGACAACGGGCCAAGAATCAAGAGCAAATCGTCAAAGCTTTGAGAACTTCACGAAATGCAAAGCATCAAAAGCTAATCAATTACAGAGATAATTAGCGGAGCAACTTAGTGACATAGGAATGATACATAGCGAAGTAGGCAGGGAAATCGACGAACAGGATGGAAAAGAGCAAAAAAAAAAAGGGAAAAAGAAGAAAAGAAAAGAAAAGAAGGCCTAATACAAGATACATATGAAGGGAGGGGCTTTAGAAATAGACATGCAAACCCAGCAGAGGCCGAAGTCTAACGTAATCGAGATGATAGAAGCGTCCCACGAGCTTACTGTGTTTTATTCAACCAACATCAAAGACGTTGATTCGTCAACCTCATTGTTCGGAAACATAGCCGGTCATGCTGTTTATTGCACATCATATTGTTCTCGATGTCCTTCTAGTCAAATGATACGTGTATACATTAACACGTCTCCTATATATCACAGAAATAAAATTGATCGACTAAGAATATCGCTTTTTGACGCAGATATCTCGAGTAATATGAAAACACACGACTTTATTCCGTCGTCCATTAGTTCTTGGGGCTTGATCGACAAGTGCGAAGATGGTGTTGTCCTGCGCTCTCTATCTCCAGGGTCGTCAAGCACAAATCCAGTGCTATGAACCGCTAGCTTCTTAAGCCTTGTACTAGTAGTATAGGCTCTGCTTTAGACTATGCCAATAATCAACGAATACGTTAATGCGCTGGCATGGCTTGTTCGAATCGAGGCTTCCAGTCGCCACAGGCATCAAAAGAACGTTCAAGATCTACACCAGCAAGTGTCCGACTGAGAGGTCTCTGGCTCCTCTACACGAACATAGTTCCGTATCTATCACGTCTCTTGTACATTTAGTATTATATGCAATAGAGTCACCAGAGCCAAGCCCCAGCTTCTTATCGTTCATGAATGCACTGCAACATTGGCACTAATGTACAGGCCATACAAGCAAATAATCACATCGTCTTACCCAAGCTTCGCGATGTCCTGCACCCCGCGAGGCACTGTTCCACGCCAACATCCCGCCACATTTAAACACACCATTTACATCATAACAGTCATATATGTTGAACATGCTCTGTATGTATCCCGCTGACATAACGGCAAAGCCCAAGATGAGCAATGCCAAGGCCAAAAGTACCCCCCCCCCCCCCCCCCCCCCCCCCCCCAAAAAAAAAAGAACTCATCGATCACACAGCATTGTGGAGGCAAATATCTCCTATCTCTTAAATATCATAAGAAAAAGATAGTTGACTTAGCACGCCAGTCCTCTTTAATGAAGGAAAATGCGGTCCACTTTGTATAATCTTCCGGGTCTATCCATCAAGGCATGAGATACACATAGTCTTATTATCATGTGGGTAACTTTTCATGAATCTGTCTTCCTATCTACGGCCAAGCTACTGCTCATCATGGCTGCAACCCATATCTTAAATGGTAGTCCATAACTTGGTCACGGTTCTCGACTCAGCCGTACAAATAAATAAGGCACAAAAATATGTGCCATTACTATGTAGACCTAAGACATGTTGTGTAGCAAAAGATCATCCCACTGCAAATTATGATATAGATACAAGACATGTTGAATTCACTGGTGTTATTTCATGATCCACTAGCCCATCTACACGTAAAGGCTCATCTATTTGGGGCGTCCAATACACGTTCCATTTTTGATCGACAAAACCTAGCACTACGATAGTTGCCTCCTGCCGCTCGCCTTTCTGTTGATACGAATATTAAGAAGTACATGCGTACTTTTCGGGCTCTCGAGCATCCATTCCATTCCCCTTGATTTAAAACAAAACACTTTGTAGACAAGCCTCAACACATTTGGTAATTGGCTGTGTTGGTACATACACGCCGGCAAATGCAGCTAGTTTGTCGCAGTATCATCCATTTCCTCGGATTACGCATGTACAGATATTTACTATTTGTATGGAGGTCATCGTCAGTCTAGCTGCTCCAACAAAAACTGCCACTTGTACAGTAGGATGACAACTTGAACCGAAACTCTAATATATAGAGAACATAACAAGTTGTCCATCTTTTCTCATGAATTAGTAGAAATCCCGCTAATTGGATGACTGCAGTTCTTACTAAGTTTCCGGGCGAGCCTGACAGGGTCAGCCAATTGCAATATCAGAAACATGAACCTTGTTGTAAGCTGCATACATACATTAACCCTTATCAATAGCATGGGTTATTCAGTGAGCTGTGATCCCAAACATAAATTACGTAATCATTTGCGATTGAGTTTCTTAGAAACCGTTATTTGCTTTGCGTATACTTTTGACCCCAAAAAGAGAACATGACCTTTATTTTTTTTATTTCTCTTGAAACTTTTAAAAATACAGTGCATAGTAAACACCATCATTTCTTGATAATTCTACTAGTTCTTGGTGAAATTTGGTATTTAGAGTAATACATCTTAAAGAGAAAATACAAATCCAATATGTTGGACTGGCTGATAATGGTTCGCCCCCTCTTTGGGATTGCCTTGGCTATATTACTATTAACCTTAGCATAGAGGAGGGATACTAGTTAGAGAAAGAAGAGATACGAAGTCTTGCAAGTAGCTTTTTTTTCCTTCTTCACTACACTCCATACCACATTATTGACGCCTTCTCGGGCTCACTTTCATTGTCTGTGCCGTATTTGATTCCCCCGCCCCCTTGCGGTGTGCATATCAATGTCGCAATACAAAATGAAGGCTGTATAGAAAACTACATGTAGCAAGTAGTACATAGTAGGTAGCATTAGGAAGCAAATGACTATTGTCCTCCATCCCCTCCTGCTATTTCCGTCTTCTCGTGATGGTTGGCCATAAAAAGAGGGTGAAAGCAATAGGGCCGTCATGATAGGCTAGTGTACAACTTGATGTTTCCGTTCATCTCTTATTTTTCTTTTCCCTTCTATTCACAATCTACTACGTAGTTCTTTATTTTCTTCCCGGTCCCTTTGGTATTCGCTTCCCGTACTTTAGGATTTTCCCTTTGTGGCGTAGCATACTTATGTATACTAATATAGGTTGCTCAAGAATAGATTTACAGTGATGAAAGACGGGCTTAGCTTTCTCCTTCACTACTCCTGCTGACTTTAGTTAATCTGATCGCTAATCTGGCTCGCGCACATACCAAACATTCTGCTGTAGCACTGAAAAAAAAACGCACTGTACTTATTTAAAGCATAGATCGCCAATATTTGTATCCTGTCATCTGCTTTCCAAAGTAGAAATAATAAGCTTTGTTAGAATACAGCCTATCTATATTAGCCGAGTGAGCTATAGCAAACTGTTCTATTACCTGGTGGCCATGTGAACTCTCGTAGGACTCAGAAGATACATGCCTTTCGATCTTTGCTTTTGGTTCTTTTCTGTCTTTAGATCTGTTACTTTCTAATGATAGTGTCATTTGAAGGGTTTTGTTTGTGCTCGCATTCTGAAAACCAACTTCAAACGGTTTGAGCAAAATTACAAGGGTGGCCAGCTTGCATTTTGGTAGTAATCTTACACTGCACCTCGTCTCTTCTTTGCTATTTGAATGGACTACGCGTCCTGTCAGCTAACAAAGAAATAGCAGGGAGTCAGCAGTGTAATAACGGGTTGAGATAAACAAGTCAGCTCAAGCTGATACAAAGAAATGGTATTTGAGGGTGATATTGTAAATACACTTTGGCCTGTTTGGGCGATGATCTGATTTTCCTAGGACTAGTACTAGAGTTTTGTTACTGCTATCCCCCTCATACTCATTTAGACGGGAAGATGGCGAGAATTACGATTAGTAGCTTGCAATGTTTTCATTGAGAGGTCTATGATTGGCATATATATTCCATCAATTATGGAAATGCTGTTTCTTTTTCATAGTAAAAGGGCACAACTTCATTCCTCCCAAACTTAAGCCTACACAGCCGCCGGTCGGTAACAACTCTCAGATGACAAAATTATTGATAATAAACTTCCTTNNCCAACCAAAAGAGGAAAACAAAACCTCAGGCGTAATTGGATCTTTATCCTGAAATGCCCATTTCTGAACAGCTTAGTCTCCATTTTAGCGATGCGATTCAAACAAAGACCAATAAGTTCGATGTCAGTCCGTATAGAGTGACGACGAACCAAAGCTTCTTTTCAAAATAACGATATCTTTCCTTTCCTGACTTCCGAATGGGATCTGTCGTGTAGAATCTGAACGAAACGATCAAGACTTATGATATGGAATGAGGGGAAGCGTATTGAGTCATGTGGCGTAGTGGGCACGGAATTTACCCCGATAGCACATGTTGGGCATATCAGGCCTCTTTTTACTCGTCATGTTGACACTAACCACCTCTCAATGAAATACCAATACCAAAACTAAAACCAAGATCGGTAATGAATGACATTATGACTACTAGATTAAGAACATTACAGATGTACTCGCTCTCATATGGAAACTCGCTTGTGCGCCTTGCACTCGCTTGTATATATATATATCAGCAACATTTAGTTGGTTTGGATGGCTTTCAAGACTTGGGAGAGGAAAAAAAAAAGGATTCAGTAAAGGCTGGTCTTAATTTTGGTGCTGGTTCTGTACTTTATCCTCTACTCTATCCTCGCTGCTGAGCTTTATCGACACCGGCGATTCCTTAGAATATACGCTGTTAGTACTATTGTTCTACAGTGGGGTGACTCATAACCGTGCCCTTGGAACCGAGGCTTTCAGTGGCCCGCCCCTTCGGCGCATTTAACTGAAGCCATTTTTATAGGCGGGTTTGGCTTCATTAATCTTGGGAACGAATGATCTCCGACTTTTTAGGCCGTCATTTGACCTGCTTACGCTATAGGCACTAATGAGAATAGCTTATCGACACGTCCTCTGTAAAACAAGAAGAAAAACACGCGTAGTCACAAGGTAGGAAAGTCTCACCATGATCGTATGGACTATTTCAAGCTAATTTCAGATGATTGAGATTAGTCACGCAATGTCTCTTTATTATAGTTAGACAGACTGTTAGTTTTCAGGGCGCTACACTGGGCAGTTTGGTGGGCGTTTTATTTAATAGACTGTATCTATCGCATCAGCGTTCTAACAAGAGGGCTTCGCTTCTTCTACAT
The DNA here is from genome assembly GCA_001856765.1 of Endoconidiophora polonica. NCBI lineage: Eukaryota > Fungi > Ascomycota > Sordariomycetes > Microascales > Ceratocystidaceae > Endoconidiophora > Endoconidiophora polonica. Next base: position 13,250 of record LXKZ01000111.1, on the reverse strand, counting down.
ATGTGATGCTTTGCCGCAACAGAAAATACAATTCGAAGATAGCAGATACCAAGAGCCAAACTATCGAATACACTTCCAGTTGACAGGGCGATATCGGAAGCCTGCAACTATGTGAGACAGGCATCGATCTAGGCTGATAAGGAGACTGATTCTATGAGCGAGAATACGTAAATCCTCATTGGAATTTGTCATATAGCCGTGCTTTACATCACTAGAAGGTTAAAGAAAAGGCATATATTCAAATTGGAATATGCTAATTCTGAGAATAGAAGTTTTCTCCTGCCTATTTACGGCACATTCAGGACTTACAACCAACGTCAACCTAAAACGTAAAGTTCTCCATTTTTATCAGCCTATAGCGTTTGAGAAATTTAGAATCTTAGTAAAGCTTCTCAGATTGCACGGGATAAGCTGGGAAAGAGAATGCAATGCCCTTCTTTTGCGTAGCAATGTAGGTAGACGTTAAATATACGCACACAATGCACTTCACTTTGCAGGATTGGAGACAAGAGTCACTCTTTATGCATGTTCTATGCAAGCTTCTCAAATAAGTTTTCATATCAGACCTTCGAACCCGATTGATATGTTCGTTCTGTTGTAGCCTGAGCACCAAAAAGACAAGTTGAATCATATATAGCTTGTGGTACCATAATCACAACCCTAGATGCCTTATTGGTATCATAAGGCTTTACGTTTCTATTTTTCTTTCCATCCCATGTTATTTCTCTCACCGCCTCTAACAAACTAGCCAAATAATCACGCATAGAAATAGGACGTATGTGCTGCCTGCTGGATCATTAAAAGACAACGTGGATACGCTGGTAGAAGCCCATTCTATACGGACTAACATGGATCTCCTGGTCGAAGTCTACATAATATCAACTAAAAAAAACTACATGTACAAATTGAACGATGCTGTCTCGATGTCACGGCAAGATGAATATATATACAAGGTTCGGTATAGCCTATGGATTTGGACTTCATGAATATATATATAATTTTTTTTTTTCACAGCTTCTAAATCCCTGTTGTAAGGCATCGATTGTTGCTTCAAAAAAGCTGGGGCTTGATGCCGGTTTTTTGTTGTCTCTGCGTTGTTCACGAATATACTGTTGTCTTCATAATCCTCGGCTGAGCGGGGTAAAAGAAGACATGACAAAATACAAGATAGGATAACTAGCCTAGCTTTATATATTGATTTACCCAATGGCTAGCCTTTTAGGACAAACAGCGAACCGTGAACATGAAATGTCCTTAAGTAATGCACAACACGCTGTCAGGCTGGCGCAAGCGAGAATCGTAGGAGATATCATAGCTTTAAATACAACATAGCAAAGAGCATACGAGGGGGGGGAGGATAACTAAAGCTTCACTGGCATCTTTTACTTTGTAGACTGTCTTGTTTATTATCTGGCTATATGTACTTGGTGCTAGTACTGGATTTAGTCTGTCTGGTCAGATATCATACTATTGAAATACATAATCTAACCAGCATCTAACTTCTAAATACCCAAGTCTGAATTTTGCTAAAGTATGCTCTACATAGTAGATATTCTAGTTAGCTTGTGCTTGGCAAAATGAATCATAAAAATGAGGCCAATTTCATGCCTTCTTGGTGCTACATTTGGTAGTACTTGGCCTTTGAGACAATCCTGTACAATCTGGATGGTAGTGCATGGGCTAGAACCTGCACCATACAAAGTTGAGGCCCAGCTATGATACTGATGTGATTCTGAACAACTAAGCTAAGATGCAACTTATTCGCACTATAATTGTAACTTCTATTATACCAAGGCACATGAACATTTACTTGTTGAAGGAAGGCAACCTAAAGATCTGTCAAATGGTTAGGCATTCATGGGGCCCTGACCTGTCTTTGTATGGCTATGATTGACGGCACTCAGCATATTGCCGCCAATATCACACAATCTCTTTCTCTTGAATCCCATGGAAGAATGCTGGCGGTGAGGCCAACAAAGAGCTGGATTTGATTGACAGACGCAGCAAGGCTATCGTAGTATATTTCATTCCATCATTCTGTCGGGAAATACCGTTTTGAGCGAAAAAAAAATGTTACCTTGCGGGCTTACATAGAGAAGCGATACATATATCATATCTGTTACAATCTTTTCTCAGGTCAGCCGAGGGCAGAAAGGCTAACTGACCATAACACTTTTATATTCTCAAATTGTTCAGCAGCAATGTAGCCATACAGTGACAATGACTAGTTATACAGCAACTTGCAGGAACATAAGGACTTTGTATTTACAATTTGCAACTGACACCTGAGCAGTATGCAACCACAAAAAGCGACTGAGGCAGATAGGCTGGGCTAAATTAGAGCAGGCTGCCGCATCATCAATAGCTAATATATCACTTATGGTAGAGGGATTGCCACTAAACCTCATTTACGAAAGAAACTATAGCAACATGACACCAAAAGACAAGGTATAATTATACTTCGGGAGACCGAAACCATTATTGACTAATACCTAGAAGCACTGCATGCAGTAGTGCCAAGACCTAGCAGCTAGTATGTCGACCGACGTCTGCAACAGTCATAGAGTGATGACTTGTAGTAGGGATGGAGACTCACAGCTGGGGCTCTTTTGTCTATCGACCACACTATATACTGACTACTTATCGATGTGGAAACACATGTGACCAATCGTCAATCTTTGCTTTACTTTTTTTGGTATTCTTCTCTATATCTTACCTAGCGAATCGACGCGCCCGCTTGAAGTGAAGCCAAATCAATATTAGGGAAGGAGACCAAGTCGTCATCGTACAAGCCTTCTTGGTAGCCAGCACAGCACTTCATCATTAACAAATTCGCAGCCTGCCAATTTCAAGAGTGTGTATTAGAGGTGCGGCATTCGCGGAAGGGGAAAACAAGCGCTAGCCGGGCTTAAAGCGAGCGAGTATAGGCTAGCATTGTTGTCATAACGCGGCCTATATAACAACGTATTAGGTATAGAAGATGTTGGCCACATCCCAGCTTGATGGCTAAGGTAGAAGATAACTTGTTTAGCTTACGTCTCAGCTCGACTGATGATCTAATACTGAGGACAGCAACATAACCATTTACAACCTACATAGTGATGGTTTAGAAGTTCGTACGCCTACGTTCAGAACAACCTTATGCCGATGATATGTCTCCGAGCTATTCTAAAAATCAGTAATATTAGAGAGCCAAACCATCGGGACTCGCTGTTTGTAGCCTGTTTAGGTAGAAGAAAAACTATTTTTCTATGTGGAGTTTGGGGTTTTAATGTCCGAGTCTCGTTGGCTGAGCTATTCACGATCTGTCGGGCAAAATAGATGCCCGTTACGGCCTAAAGTCCTGCACGCAATTTAGCTTGATTGGGCATGTATTAGTCAACAAACTACCATGAAGACAGACAGACGTCTAGAATTTGAGCTCCATGATGATTTCACATCACCTATTAGAAGACCGCTGCACATGATGTGAATCCGTCTTTTTGTCTTCTTTTCTTTTGTAGCTCTTAAATATATTCAAGAGATTGGTTAGTATCCTCATAGTTCTAGAAACTTGATAAAATTAATGATTAAAAAAAAGGGATTGGTTAGACGAGACTCTTTAAGGGTTAGGATATACCCGAAACCTTCTGTTTAAAGTAGAGGGTAGCACAAACGAGGCCGGATTGATAAAATAAGGAAGCTGTGTAAAAATTAAAGAAATCAGTATGACATACAGTGATATTTTGGCCACCCGCAAAGCATCGACACGAGCGATGGCAAATCTGATCTCTTGCCACCTGAACGACATGATAAATGCCTTCATTGTCTTTGAGTTTGGTTGAGGCTTCACCGAAACTTGCCAACAGGTGGATTGAATACGTTAGAAAACCTAGGGCTTAGTCGGATGTAAACAAACAAGCAAAACCCTGGCTAGTCCTAACTTCTCGGATGGGAGATATTCAGCGCGGCTGAATAATATATATAGGACGTATGACCAATCAATTGGAAACCAAAAAAAAATGAACAAAAAAGGGCTCGGCTGCTATGGGGGCGTGCCTTTTTCTTCTTCCTGTACTACTTACTAGTGGTCATGACCAAGAATGGCTCTAGGCAGCAACAACTAGGATCCCTTCCATCCGAGCCATCTTGTTATTGCCATGCAAAAAATTCAAGTTCACCGATGTTTAGCCAATCATTATACGTGAAACGGACAAACGGCCTTCAAGTAGGCTGTACTGATGGAAGTACCAACGATGAAGGCGGCCATTTCTGAGTATTTTGTTCAAGATAAACTGCTTTCCGTGAATTTTATAGAGAACACAAACCACGTTACTTGCCTACGCCCAAGAACGCAACAGAGAAGGACACCTTCACGCTCGAAAGTTCTTCTGTCTATGAGATCACGAGTTGGTAGATGCATCCGAGCTTTATCTACTCCACCACTTTGTTGCGTGACTCACTCGAAGATCGTCAGAGACCAATATAAGCCCGAAGGAGGGGGGGGGGGGGGGGGGGGGTAGAGACTGACTACCCGCCCTCTTTCTCGATATGAGGCCAACTTATTTAAAAGTTTGCCTCATTTGGAACTCCGCTACTACAACAGCATTGGCGATGGAAACGATGCGCAGGTTATATAGCTGTAGACTGGCATGAGTGAGCTGTATTACTATGTGATCTGCAATAGAGGGATCTATATGTGAAATGGAACGTTGATATTTTGATGTGAACAAAACAACAGGCTTGGAGGTGGAGAGGCTCCGTGTGGCAAATCAATATAATTCTATTACAAACACGCTTGGATTACGATGATACGTTATTAGGCAATCTGAGCAAGCATATGAGAACAAGACGTTTCTATGGTAAGTAGTGTAAGCAACTCGCAGTCATCGATCATTGTCATCACCGTCCTCGAAGCGAAAGCATTGGGCATTCACACCCCGCTGGATGCCTAGTACCAGGTTCCATAGAAGGCTTTTATCAGCGAACCCGGGGTGCGCTGTCATACGCTTTGTTGTACTTGTAATTTTCAATGTCAACTATTCAAATAAGGCCTTAAGTTGTTACGATGTTGCCGTATCTTATCACCAGAATCTGACAAGAACACGGCAATCCGTCAGCCCAGCCATCACAATATCACCGGATAATTTCATTCCTTAGAGACAATGGGAAGAAAACTCACAACTAAAACAGATAAAGCAAGGAAAGCTCTGCTAGCTCATCATTCGTGTGATCGACTTAGTTGCGGGCAAAGTAAGCTTGTTGTGCACAAGACTATCGATTAGAAAAAAAGCCTTGTTGTGCTTAGCATTATGAGGAAGTGTCAGAATCTACAAGAACAGATCTATCTTTCTCTCGATCATTTGATAAGAATCTGCACTTCATCATGTATTGCTAAATACGGAATAACTACGATCTCCATGCCTGCCGTGAGGGGGTAATGTATGTGTGCGTATAAAAAGATCGATTAACATGTTGACTAGAGACAATACATACCACCAAGTTGCTGTTTTACTGTTCCCTGTTTCGCAAAGATTCTGCCTACCGGTAATTAGGCACCATCGTGCCTTTTTTCCTTATCCTTTTAAGGTTAATTTCGTACCACCGCTATTGCTAATGTAAGCAATACGCCCGTGATGTTAGTGATTATGAAAATTGATACATATCCCGCTGTGAGCTCTTGAGTCTCATGTCACGAGACTGGGAGTTAGTAGGCTTGTTTGTATTGGGAAAGAATACATTAGCATATAGATAGATGATGGCTTCATCTTCGATTATATGAGAAAGTCTGGCCTATAGTGAAACGTTGTCTTCGTTGTTGCTGAAGAAGACGATTTGGCAAGTGATGAGCAATTATGATTCACTTCAATTCATTTCATCAAGCACATATATGCTTGATACGAGGAAAAGATTCGCGCCATTTGGTGCATCGCTTTCCACCAATAACATAAACATAGATGATACACACTTTATGGACGATGCTGAGAGAACAAGCGGATGTTTAGGGTGGATATTGTGACCTTAATTACTTATAATGAGTTTATCCGCGTACTGTAAAAAAGAAAGATAAATGTCGATACATTCCCGCGGAATCACGAAAAAGCACGATGACCAATTTGCGCAACCAACCAACCAGAACATTTGACGTAGAAAGGAAATAGGAAAAAAGGTAAAAGAGAAGAAGTAAAAGGATGACAGTATGTGTTTCTCCTAGCTTGGGAGGATGGATGTCGGCATAAATAGGTATTTAAACGCATCAGGACACTTGAGTCCCATCTCTTGATGCATTTACGATGCCATATAGGTGCTGGCATCAATGCCCTCCTTGGGGTATTCAGGGACGGGGACCTCAAAGCGCTTCTCAATCGACTTGAGAACCTCCTTGTCCTCCTCCGAGCTGATGAAAGAGATGGCGAGACCCTTGGTACCGAAACGGCCAGCACGACCGACACGATGCAGGTACGAATCGGCATCAGCAGGCATATCATAGTTGATAGCCAGGTTGATGCGTTCAATATCAATACCACGACCGAAGACGTCAGTGGCAACGCAGATACGCTTGTTGAAGTCCTTGAACTCCTTGTAACGGCGGATACTATTGGCAGTTAGTAACAGTTTTATATAAGCAGGCAGTTAAAGCTTGATAACTTACCGCTCCTCCTGGCTGACGCCGGAGTGCACAGCAATCGAGGGGAAGTTGCACTCGCGCAGTAGCTTATCAAGCTGGGTGCAGCGAGCGGTGCTCTTGACGAAGATGATGACCTGGTTGAACTGAAGGTCATCAAGCAGCTGGTTCAGTCTGCGGTTCTTCTCCCGCTCCTCCAGAGGCTGGAAGTACTGCTGCAGACCGTGCAGCGTGAGCTTGGTATCCTCATCGACATAGTGCTCAGTGGGGTTCTGCATGAACTTGCGGCAGATAGGCTTGACCTCATCGGACAGAGTAGCTGAGAACATCATAACCTGCTTTTGGGGAGGAGTAGCACGGAAAATCTCTTGAACATCGCGGCGCATGTCTAAAGAAAATTCAGATTAGTTTGGAACTGATATTTATTTTATTGAAAAATTTCAACTTACCGATCTGGTCGAGCATTTTGTCGCACTCGTCAAGAACGAACATGCGGATGCTACCTAGACGTAGATGCTTCTCCCGAACTAGAGCGTTCATGCGACCAGGAGTAGCGACAATGATGTGAGGGCAAGTATCCTTGTTTTTAATAATCTCTACATCCTTGGCAATGGGAGTACCACCGTAGAAAACTGCGGTGCGAATGTCGGGCAGGTACTTTGAGAAACGGTTGTACTCGTTACGGATCTGGAAAGCCAGCTCACGAGTGTGGCACATGATAAGAACCGAGACTTCGCCATCAACGGGCTCCAGACGCTGAAGAGTGGCAAGGGTGAAAACAGCAGTCTTACCAAGACCAGATTTGGCCTGGCAGATGATATCACCACCCAGAAGAGCCTGGGGGATGCAAGTTTGTTGGACTGTTGATGTGGAAGATGATGTTAGAAATGAATTGACGATGAAACTTAGTGAGATGAGCAAAAAGATAGACGCAAAGTTCGTCTACATCTTGTCATAGAGATAGAAAAGAAACAGGGTTGAGCCAATCGAAGGAAACTAAGAAGAGTCGCAATGATCATGTACTGGAATATTTTCCAATCTAGACCATGAAGAGATAAAAAAGAAAAAAGAAGTGCCGTAACCATATTCCATTCCATTTGTTATAATCCTGTCGCGAATCTGCAAATTCATATTCAAAATATGCGGATAATAAATACCGAACTTGTTGTAGATGGCAGGACATATTTCAGCCTATTAGGCATCAACTAGGAACATTTCCTACTTTAGCCTCATCTTTGCCATCAAAGCATAGAAGAAGAGGATCTTCTTTCATGATTAGATGGCATCGAAGACACAATGCCATGGCAGCTATAACATTCAGTCCTGAATGTATGGCTTGTTGCTATGGCAGGTGTAAAGATATGCTTCAGTTTACCCAGGAATAGAACGATGATAGCATAGTGAAGGCAATGAGAAGGATACATGAAGCATTTCTGCAATGTCAAATCCCATCCTCATCGGATCGCATATATTCGTTGAAGGGCTAATGAAACAGATTACCCGACACGCGTCTGTGCCTTCAGCATTGTCGCAGTGTAGCTCAATCATGTCCAAAGTCACCATTTCAGATGTAATCGAAGCAGATCGAAGCTTGGATCTAAAGGTATGATGAATTGGCCTAGTCATCGATGGACGTCATGAGTATGACATCTTTTAATTGCTCAGACAAAGCTTGAATGCAAGTTCATCTACGATGTCAACCGCGGTTTAGATATGCGGTGTTTAGGATGCGTCGTGAGGAAACTGATGGTTCTTCTTGATCTTCTTTATCGACTCCTTCTTGATTCCCCGAATAGCTGGAGGGTTGCGAGTATAAAAAATAGGGTGTTGTGCTTGAGATATATGCAATTAGAAAGGTAACTGACCCTCGGAAGGATGTTCGAAACCGCAATCTGCGATGGCGCGCAGAAGCTCCGTCTTTAAAAAGAAGTCACGGAAACCAGTTGAGTGAATACCGACGTATGAGCCCTTCTTATCGACGGGCTCAGCGCCAGCAGTCTCCTTCTTGGTCACAATGGAGGCTGAAGTCTCCTTGTTGGTGATGACCTCGTCATCAGAGTAGTCGATGAGATCCTCCTCAGCAGACATGATGGCGGTTGTGATGGGAAACAAAAAGGCTGTCGAGGTTTGTTTTTTTGATGATTTCGCGAAGATGCGCAAGGTCGAAAGTCGAGATGCACGGAAAGAAAGCTTGGGAAGCTTTCAATTGGTGATGGAGAAAGGAAAGAAGGAAGAATGGAAAAGGGAGAAAGCTTGCAAAATTCCTGGGAACAAGAATTTACAAACAAGCTTGGGCCGTCCTTAGTAACTCGATGGCAGGGCAGCGATCAAAGTTGTATGGAAAAGAAAAAAAAACTCAGCCAAGGGGCAAAATCTAGGCATTGGTTAGTAACTAGCTGAGCAACCAAGTGGACTGCCAGACAAGGCTTAGACTGACAAGGCTGCTAGCCTGCCTTGGGATTTATCTGGCCTGGCGGTAGAAGGTGGCAGAAGGCAATCGCCAACGTGTGCCAAACGCGCAACTACAGACCAATCACAGCATAGTTTGAAGCAAGGCGAATGGACGATTATCGGCTGAACTGTTAGCTATAACTGAGCATGTGGAGACCCATAAAAGCCGTTCACCGAGCTTACCGAGAAACTTTTTCGCTCTACAGAATTTCAGTAATATAGACCTAACATGGGCTTGACACATACCTTCCAGCACCTAACGGAATCTACTCTTGTGTTTATCTTCAATCCAGTTTGCCCTTGTCTCTAAATAGTAGAAAAGTCCTATAGCGAACCGCATCTAGTTTCTAAATCTATCATAGAACCTCGGAAATATTACCTTTCAACAATTTCATACAATGGCAAAAGAAAAGGGAAAGGGCAAAGACCAGAAAAAACAGTCAATTCCAAATAAGCAAGCTTACCAGCGCATGAATTATCTCTTTCAAGCATCGCAACTATTTATTGCCGAGAAGCTACGATTTCAAGGCTGTATGGACTGTGGTGTTTCTCTATCAAGTCCACCACAACCCTCGTTTTCTATGGATACGGCAACATCGCTGCCTCAAATCAAAGAAGCAGCTGCCACTCTACAGCATTTGTCCAATTCTGCCCGACGAATGAATGGGGCTATCCGAGATATTGCACATCGCATGCAAATCAGACTGTCGGCGGATATCAAACGGAGCATATGTAGAGACTGCAACACGCCATTACAGCCTGCTACCGGGAATAGCAGAACCCGAGTGTTGGCCAATAAGAATCTACTGGAGATTTCGTGTACGGCATGTAACCGTGTCAAACGTTTCCCTCTCGAGGAAAAATTACCAAAAGTCAGACCTAGTCACGACAATGTCATGCTTCCTAGTGCCATTTCGACGCCATCGGTGAGGGCAGCGAAGCAAAAAGAACGGAAACGGAAGAGAAACGCAGTATTCAAGGAACGTGCTTTGAAACAAAGCAAGGTGTTGCGGGCAAAAATTACAACAGTATAGTCATTCTCATATACTATTCAAGTTGTAAAGTTGTCTACAGTGATGATACAATATGGCAATTGAAGGCTAACGGTTGATTGAACCCACCTGCCACACACACTGTATAGATAAATTGTAAGATATTCCGCCTAAAGATAGATCCAGTGTATCACAGTATTTTAGAGGCTCATTGTTTATGACAAAATAACAGAATAACAGAATATTACTTATCGTTCGCGTATATAAACTGATCATCTTCGCCCAATACATAATCATCTCAGCATTATAAGATAGAGGCTACATTACATTTATCTCTTACTCGGAGGCTGTTTCTGCACTGACTCCTCGCCAAGAACTTTGCTTGCTGCCATAAACCTATCCCAAAAAGTCAGAGTCAATTATCAACAGTTGATCCACAGTATGTGTGAGATACTTACAAGCCACTATGCCAAGCTCCAAGTCCCTTCATAGCTTCGGCTTGAACACTCGTCATACGAAGTAGATTCTCGGTGTCAGCTAGATTAGAGGAAAGTTGAGACAGTTGGTTTTGAAGATTGGCCTTATTTTTTTGAGTTGAAATGGTTAGCTAGACGTTTCTTTTTTCATCACAAGGGGAAACATTTGTTTTGTTTTTGTTTTGTATTTATCTAAGAATACATACAAGTTGACGTTGTTTCACGGCGCCACTGCCAGCCGCCATTGATGGTCGGCTAATAGGTTGCCTTGATGCCATTCTTTTGAACTGGTTCTAATTGTTAGAAAAGAATATATCGACGTGAATAATATCACAATGTACTAATAAAGTCAATCAAAAATGCGCGTTCGTAAGGGTTCAAAATAAACGCGATCAATCTGGGCTCCATATTTCTGTTGTCATGTGTAACAAGCGGCAACTCAAGTTAGGACCGTCCAAAAATCGGACCACGTGACTTTGAAAGCAAGTCAGTAAGTACGAAGCATCAATTTTAGTATAACAGTCTACCTCCTCAAGTCACAATGAAAAGAATACAAAGTTGAGTTTATCAATCAACGCCTGCCTAGCCTCCCAAGAGTATATGACATTGGGGTTATATATCTGACTAAGTTTTTACAAAGAGTTGGCTGTTTTTGGCATTATATTCAACCAGATTCATTTGCAAAGAATATATTCTATAAGAAGGTCTGGCTAGGGTCAATCTAGTCTGGAGGAATATCAAATATGAGGGGAGCTCTTATTTTCTGTCTCAGCGGGGTTTGGTCAGGGGAAATTTGCACTCTTTGTGTGCGTGCCTATATTTGTTGCGAAGTGGGCAAAGTCCGAGTAAAAAAGGAAGAAATAAAAAGTAACAACAGGAAGAAGAAAGGGAACTATTTATAGGTTACTAAAGGCAGCTATCTATGTACTACAGAATACAACAATATATAATGAGATAGGAAGCTTGATAATTAGTAAACAACTTATGCCTAGCAAGATAGGTGGTAATTGCATCATAAATACGTTTTCAAGGGGCTCTAAACTAGTTATAGACTGGCCATCCTATCTACCACACTAGTGTTATTTGTGAAGACCCTTAGGACTTCAGTATTGGTCGAAGTGCAGCTGATGGTCAATGTAACGGTCTAAGGTTTGCCTTAGCCACTTTTGTATGAGTAGGGACGGTTTCATCCTCAGTTCTCCATTAGTTCTAGTCTTACTCTTTATGAATCTAACTATTCTTCTATGACTTGTTACCTCGTAAACTCTCGTTAGATCCTTTCAATTATCGACTTTGAAATTCATCGACTGCTTCGGCGTCTAACCTTGAATCTGCCTGCTAGTAGATAGCTGTCTTCTACTAGAAGGACTACTCATCTGCACGTTGCCCATCTAGCTCTAGAACACCGTTTTTTTACTTGGAACCGTCTGAGTGAGCCAATATCTACGAAGGGCGAGCAAGCTAAACCCTCTCTGAAGAATATCGGCTAACCTCTTGATCACCATATGTATTTGACGTCTACCTACATTGCTACGCAATTAAACGACGATACTCCTGACTGTATTGTATTGTGTATAGTTAACGTCTACTGAAATCACGGAGATTATACGACGCTTGAGTGTGTATGTGTGTAAATTGCCGAACACTGCTTATAATGCTTACTTGGTGGCCTGGCTTTCACATATGACCACAGCCAAGCAGCAGTGCACTGACTCAATAACAAGGCTCAACAGACCGGGACATCGTAGCAAGCCGTGGATGAAACAAAGATAAACAAAGATATGGATACAAGAGACAAAATAGAAGCATCAATGACTCTGAATATGCTGCATTTGGGTAGTAGGCCACAAAGACATACACGGAAACGACGAAGCCGACAAGCTCGCTAAAGCAGCTGCAAAGAAAACCTGGGATATAGAAATTTCCCTAGCCACAGCTAGAAGATGGGTCAAAGAGGGCATGCAGGCCAAACATGAACAATAGCTCAGAGCACAAACGACCACCAAGGACAACAACTTCCGTGCCAAACTCACCTTCCCGAAACAGAAAGAAAAGCTGCCAGGAGGACCAAGGCAAATTCAAGGAGCAGTGCTAGCTGCTATGTCAGACCATGGAGACTTCAAAGACTACTACTACCTACGTTTCCAACATAAGGAGGCCACACTCGCATGCAAAATATGCCATAAGACAAGGACACATACCATCTCTGGATCTGCAAAGGCAAGCCACGACCTTGGACCGCGGCATCTGTCCGAAAACTGCTTAGAAGCATCTCAGGCAGACGTACTCTGGCGACAGCCCTGACGAAAAGAGCATGGACCTTCATTTGACATTCGATTTCACCTGCTGATCCTTTGTCATACACCTATGACCCTTGAAATCTCTACGCTTGTTTTGTTTATTTTTCTTACTCTTCCTCTCTTTTGTTTTCATTTCTCTTGTTTTCCTTTTCAGTAGCTGTCTTTCCTCTTCTTTTTTGGTCTCAGGTGATGTAAGGGGGGTATCTTCAGAAGACGCCCTATGGACTACCGAAAGGGCAGAGCCGGACCCGGAAGAGATACGGGCGGAAGAACCAGAAAACCCGGGGTCGGAAAATTCGGCGCAGCCAGACTCGAAAACCCAGTAATAGTAGTGTGTGTGCATATATATATATATATATTACGTCTACCTACATTGCTACGCAATCCAACGACGCTAGGTTGGTAACTGAACAGAGCTTTAAAGCCT